>OX155957.1:20855131-20895131 GCA_944548615.1 Micropterix aruncella
ATATATATATATATATATATATATATATATATATATATATATATATATATATATATATATATATATATATATATATATATATATATATATATATATATATATATATATATATATATATATATATATATATATATATATATATATATATATATATATATATATATATATATATATATATATATATATATATATATATATATATATATATATATATATATATATATATATATATATATATATATATATATATATATATATATATATATATATATATATATTTATATATATATACATACATAGATCTATATAGATAATTTAATACGAATTGCAGGCAATGACGTTTCAAATCAATATAAACCAATGACGTTTTCACCGCAAGGAAGCGAGACAACACTGTTAACATCCGAACCTACATATAATCGACTAGATCTCAAATAACGCTTGTGTACTACTTTTATTCTATATTCGAGGTAGCAATGCTTAAGGAGTAGCTCAAGTCAAGTGCTTATGAACGATGCTTGAGCAATCCTTGAAAATGTCAAACGAATCACTTCACTCCGTCATTACATTTACTGTGTACTTTGCGTATTTTCTTGCCTTATGGCACGTTTTTATCTACCTTCCGAAAACCAAAGGACTGAAAAGCATATTAAGGTATAAAATAATTTTAAAATAAAATAATCTATGGTTTAAAATAAGTTTTAGGTTTAAAATAAAGGGAAAACCTTACCAATTGATCTTTGTGTTTATTCATAAATTATATGCATTGTTTTTATAAATGTATATATGCTTTAAATTTCACCGAGCCTCTAGTTTTTCCTATTTTTTTGACAGGAAAAGGTGATTTACCATTTTACCATATTCTACCTTCCTGACAAAGGAAATAAATGTAAACGAGCTAAAAAAATTTTTTCGAGATGAAGACGGTAAATATCCATTTTGACCATTCCAGACTGAAGTCTGTCTGTGAGTGTGTGTGTGTGTGTGTTTGTATTCCTCCAAACGCCTTACAAAAAACTTAAAAACAAATTCCTCCTTGTGTGTGTGTTTGTATCCTTCAAACGCGGGTGTGGGTTGTTATGGGGAGGGGTGGGGGGAGATGGCGGAGGAGGTGTAAGGGCGGGGTAAGGGTTAGGGGAGAAGGGATGGATTATCAAGAGATAAGAAAATAACAATAACATATATGTTAAGGTTACTTTACAATAATATTTGCTACTTTAGGTGTTCTATTTTATTTAACTATTTCAGAGAATGTTGACTGCGTGTATATATTTAAAATTCGATCACACGAGAAAGATGACGAGACATCCTTTATTCAACTCGAAAATCCAGATTTGGGATGTACGGTAATAGATGGTTTACAATTCAAACTGTTAAAGGTTAGCCCAGAGGGCAAAGCTTTAGGTACGTAAGTAATACCATTTGAAATGTTTTAAATGAATTAAGAGTAATATCGTAATAATTATAATCATAATAATAATACCGCAATAACATAATAATATCGTTCTGCAATAATTACATTTTCTTATTTAAATATTTACTTATAAGAAGTAAATATAATAACAAGTAAATGTATTAAAAAGAATAATAAGTCAATAGTAAAACACATTTTTAAGAACAAGCTTGTATTAAAATGCTCTGTCTGAAGCCAACCCCGGGTGCAGCAGCCGTGTCATAGTAGGACTTAGAACGGGTAATCAAAATTGAATGCTATACAGAATGTCGTATTTTGTGCTGTTTATCGTTAAGGAGTCCCCTCGTTGTAAGCCAACCCTGGATGTAGCAGCCCTATCGCAACGAAACCCAGAACGGATAGGCGTCTACGAGCGTGCATAATATTTTGGTAGATGTAGGAATAAAATAGAGTCATGATTCCTGATTCTACGAACAGCGGTTTACAAGAACTTCTTGGAGAGACTCTATATAAACTGCGTACCGCTCTTTTCTGGAGGAGAAAAATGATTTTTGAGTATGGTGCCATTCCCCAAAACAGAAGGCCATACGTTATGATGGAGTGGAAATATGCAAAATAAACAGATTTAGCGGCTTCAAAACCGCATAAATTTCTTATCTTTCTAATGGCGAATATGGCACTGCACATTTTTTTACTGAGATCATTTAAGTGATCAGACAATTGTAATTTTTGATCAATTTCTAATCCGAGAAATTTAGTTAAAGGGACATTTTCTAGTTTGTCAGACCCAAAGTATACGTCCATTTCATTGGAATCAGACGGCCGCAAAGAGAAGCATATTACTTTTGATTTATTTACGTTAAGTGACAATTTATTTGCTTGGAACCAAATACCAAGCCTGTCTATTGTTTCTTTTATTCTTTGGGCTTTATTTTTATCGCTAAAAAGAAGGTCTTTATTTTTATCGCTAAAAAGAAGTGAAGTATCATCGGCGAATAAAATGATTTCATCATCAACGGATTTTTCAGGCACTCTGGGATGTCATTAATATACACGAGGAAGACAAAAGGTCCAAGTATTGATCCTTGAGCAACACCTTTGTTGATATTCTGTGGCGTGCTCTTGCAATTTTCGACTGGCGTAATCTGAGTGCGTTCTTGCAAATAAGACTCCATGAGTTGCAGTTCCTTATTCCTAATGCCGTAGTATTCCAATTTTTCAAGTAGAATTGAGTGGTCTACGCAATCAAAAGCCTTAGAGAGGTCACAGAAAATGCCTACGGTTTTTTTCATATTGTCTAGCCCAAGTAGTGTTTTTTTAATTAGACTGGCGATTGCATCTTGCGTAGGGGGTTTTTTTTTGAAATCCAAATTGTTTTTTTGACAGGATTTGGTTTTCAGCAAAGAAATTAACAATTCGGGTAAATAGTAATTTTTCAAAAATTTTGCTGAAAACTGGTAAAAGAGATATGGGCCGAAAATTATCTCTGTTTTCAGGACAACCTTTTTTAAATATCGGTACCACTATGGCCATCTTTATTTCGGTGGGAAAGAATCCATGTTCCATGCATCGATTAAATATAAAAGATAGAGTATGCGAGATTACGGTTACAGAACTCTTTAGGATTTTGGTAGATATATACCACAGGTCTGTTGAATTTTTCATTTTAAGGGCTTTAGCAACTTTAATTATTTCGAAAGAATTGGTGGGGGAGAATAAGATTGAATTTGGATTTCTTTTACGATAGCCCTAAAGCAGGCCTAAAGCTGAGTGATTTCCCTTATTCTGGTAGCTGATATTGAAGGGTATGGAGCTGAAATAGTCATTAAAAAGTTCCACAACCGTTGTCGCATCATCAATACTTCTGCCATTGACTTTGAGGCGTAGGCAATTATAACATATTGGGTTCTGTGTACATTCTTTTTTGATATATCCGAATGCGCATATCCGCATGCGAAATTCATTTGGCTCACGGATCATCTTACCGAAAATGATTATAACCAGAATGGTTCGATGATAAATTCAGGAGGAAAATGGAAACTATGTCGACTAATAAACGACTCAATAATTAACACGTTATCGACATGTCAACAGTTTTTTCGAGGTAACTAATCGAAACAATGCGCTCGCCATTAAAACCAGAAATGTTATAAAAGATACGACACTACAAAGAAAACATACAATGGACAATTTTAGGATTATGCACCTCAATATTCAAGGAGCCAGCAAGAAATCCTTAAAGACAGAAATCTTGTGTCAACAAAATGAAGTCAATTTATTATGCCTAACAGAACATTGGTTAATAAACAACTATAAGCTAGTAAGCCACTTCTGCAGGACTGGCCATATTCGGGGCGGCAGCTGTATCCTTTCAACCAACAAATTTGAAGCTGCAGATAGAGCCGACATCGTTAATCTCTCCCGGGAAAAAATTATCGAGCTTTCATGCGTTCAAATTAAGAATATTAATTACACAGTAGTCTGCGTCTACAGAATTCCAGACAGCGATTTCGACATCTTTATGAATCAACTAGGAAAAGTGATGGATCTTCTTTCTTGTGAAAATAACACCATAATTATGGCTGGGGACTTTAATATTGATCTACTGAAGCCATCGTACTTCGCAAAAACTCTATGTGATTTCTTAAGAACATACAACCTCCAAAGTTTAGTTGATTTCCCTACAAGAATACAAAATTTAAGCGCCACGTGTATTGACCTGATATTTTCCAACATATCCTGTGATAAAATTTCAGTACGAAATATATTGATCGATTTCTCAGATCACAACGCACAGCTCTTAGAATCTAAAGTCCATAAAAAACCGACTAATGGAGGGCATGTTTGGAAAAGACCTTTTAACACCAATAATATAGCTAATTTCTGCAACAAAATTGCTAATGAACACCTTTACCTTGACTTGCTCAATCCCGAGGACACTTTTTCAGAATTTTTAAGATTGTTTAACTGTAATCTTGAAGCTTGTTTTCCAAAAAAGTTACATTGCGCAGACCAACGCAAAAAACGCTCTTGGATCACTCCAGGGCTGAAAACATCACTGACTAAGCTTCAACTCTTACAAGATATCTGCAATAGCGACAATAGTAGCGGATTCAAAAATTACTACTTAAAATACAAAAACGTTTATGACCAAGCTGTGGTAACAGCAAAACGGATTAGCATTAAACAAGAAATAGTAAACTCTAGAAATCAGATACAGGCCACATGGAAAATTATTAATAGAGAGTGTAGAAACAAAGGCAATGACCATGACAATATAACTGAAGTAATCCATGATAATATAAAATATACGGAACCAGAAGAACTAGCTAACATTTTTAATGACTTTTTTATCAATGCTTGTAATACTATAAATAAGGCGCTGCCGTCCAGTCAGAAGGCTAATAATATAGTAGCGGTTCCAGAATCCATATATCTCTATCCAATTACTGAAACGGAGCTAATTTCCTGTATAAAAGGCCTGAAGTCTAAACCTGCGACTGATATTTGGGAACATTCTATGAAACTTTTAAAAGATGCGTCCGCCGTAATTACACCCAAATTGCTTCCCATTTTGAATAGCTGCCTAAAACTAGGAGTCTTTCCTTCTAAAATGAAAATAGCGAAAGTACTTCCTATTCATAAGAAAGGTTCAAAAACAGAACTAAATAATTTTCGCCCAATATCTTTGGTGCCTTGTTTTGCAAAGGTTTTCGAGAAAATAATTTTCAATCGTCTTTTAGAATTCTTGGATAAAAAGAACATACTATCCAATAACCAGTTTGGATTTAGAAAACATAAATCAACCACCATGGCAATTGGGGAACTAGTAAAGCTCATATTAAAAGCCTTGGACAACTCTCTAAATCCGCTCGCGGTATTCTGTGATTTGTCCAAGGCTTTCGATTCTGTCAATCATGATATCCTTCTACATAAACTTGAGCTGTACGGATTTAGAGGCAGAACTCTCAATTTAATAAAGTCATATCTTAAAGATAGGTCTCAAATTGTGGAGATAAAGAAAATTAAATCACTCCCAAAACCTATAACATGTGGAGTACCTCAAGGTTCTATTCTGGGTCCGCTATTATTTATTATTTTTATAAATGATGTGGGTGATTCAATGCCCTTAAATTGTAATACATTACTATACGCAGATGACACTAGTTTTGTATTCCAAGGTACAACTAGCGATGAAGTAGGACATAATGCCAACAAATGTCTCTCTGTAGCTAGTAACTGGTTTAAAACGAACCAATTATTATTAAATCCCACCAAAACCGTAGCCATGAATTTTGCCTTAAAAAAAGTTAACAATATCAATATCATCATGGACTCTAATAAAGTTCAGGTCGTTAACGCGGCCAAATTTCTAGGTATTACAATAGACCAGAAATTAAACTGGAGTCCACATATCGAGAGGCTATCGAAGGAACTGTGTTCTGCTATTTATGCCATACGAAAAATCAAATTTCTAGCCGGTGAACAAGCCGCAATGAGCACATACTATGCGTGCTTTCATTCGAAGATGGCTTATGGTATCCTAACATGGGGTAATGCACCAGATAGCCATCGTATTTTTATACTGCAAAAGCAAGCTCTCAGGACGATATTTGGGTTAAAAAGAGACGACCACTGTGCTCCGATCTTTAAAAATAAAAAAATATTAACATTTCAATCTGAATTTATATATCAGTGCATAATTTATGCGAAAGCAAATTTGAAAAACGAGGAAAAGCATTCGAGTCTGCATGAACATAACACTCGCAATAAAAATAATGTAGTAATCCCCAAAGTGCGGCTTTCTTTATACCAGAGATCATATTTATATTTGGGGTTTAAATTTTTCAACTCATTGCCAGCAGAAATTAAAATACTTCAAGAGGTTGCATTTAAGTAATGTATAAAAAGAAACTTAGCCATGCATGCTCTCTATAATTTGGATGAATTTGACAAGGCTGTCTTAGTTTTTAAAAAATAAATTAGCTTTTATCAAATTTGTTCTGTATTTTGTCACCGTAGTTTTGATTTCATTGTAAAACTTGTTGTTTATTAACTGATTATTTTAAAATTTCTTGATTGACTATTTTTAAAACTTATCGATAGATTATTTAAAAATGTTGTTTACATTTTTTTTTTTTTTTGTTATTTGAGTCTGTAAGATTGAATTTTTATAATTGATCCGATGGTGTCTTGCTTTTACATATAAAAAGTATATGTACACGTAATGAAGTTGTAATAACCTCTAGAAAATGTAAAATGACGTATTCCACAGTATGTACTTTTTGGAATTAATAAAATATGACTATGACTATGACTATGACTATGACTATTATATTCCAGGCAGCCTTGACTTTATTATCTGAATTATCTATAGTATATTTTAAATATTTCTGCTTAGCAAACCATACTACTTTTTTGTATGTTTTTTGTATGCTTTTATGAATTTGATAACTATGGTATCCTTACTATTTTTCTGTATTTCATTATTCATACATTCATATTTCAGATGCAGCATCCGCTGTTTGGATATCATGATTCCCGATATTGCCCAGTCATTAAAAGTTTTCAAACGTTTCCGAGTTGATTGCCTCACAGGAATTGAGCTATCCAATGCAGCGAGATACCATCTGAAGAATTCACAATACAGATGATCAGGATCATCCGTAGAAGCGATAAAACCCTTTTCTCTCAAGGCTGTCTGAAAAATGTTAAGTTGAATTGTTTATTTTATTAAAATTAACCAAATTTTTTATTTTTTATTACAGTGGAAATAGCTATTCAACTACTTCAGCAAAATTGGCGAATATTCGTAGGGCAACTAGGACCACTATTCAAACAATTGGGTGCAAAAGTGACGAATATTGTGAACACATACTTGAAACGAGTGCCAGATAAACTTTTGTTCGAATCCTGAAACTGTTAATAAAAATACAAAATGAAAGATTTTTTTCAATGTTTTATATAAATTCATTGGTGGATTCATGTCAATTCAAATTATATTTTTTTTAAACAAATAAATATATTAAAAATAATAAAAAACCCGACTGCCGTTATAGAAAGTTAGCCGTAGCGTTATAATTATTGTATTACGTTATTTTTATGAAATATTTGTGGTATATATATTTATCCATATAGATACATGTATATTTCCGGAATGTGCTGAATCAGACTTTCCATTTATCACTAAACACGATATATTTATGTTAATTTTTGGCATTTCGACATTTAGACAGTTATTTCCTTGACATTTGGACAGTTAAGGTATGACACTCGTGATGACATAACAATTCTAACAATACTACACACTTCTAAATCAGTTGAGACGTTTAGAAGTAATGGTGAAAAAAACAAACGAAAAGCATACATAGATAAAGCCTGAACACATTACACTCCTTTTTTGTTGGGCAGTTGTGTAAATATCCGATCTTCAATTTCACTTTCTGCTGTTACAGAAAGTGAAATATCGTATATATATATATAATTATTTTTCATATGGTTTTTTAAGAAATATTTGTTTCTTATGTATATATCCATGTAGATAAACGTGTATTTCAGGAACGTACTCAATCAGATTTTTTATTTGACAATAAACACGATATAATTATATTAATTCATTGACATTTGCACATTTAGACAAATACTTACATGATATTTGGAAGGTTAAGGTACCTTATAACAGTCAGAATCACATAGCGATTTTGATAATACTACACACTTCTTAATCAGTTTAAGCTTTTAGAAATTATGGTGGAATAAAGAAACGTTTAATATACATAGACGAACCCTGAACACGTTACACTCCTATGTTGTTAGGCGGTCGTGTAAAAAGGTGGTGGCATATAGTATTGCTTATACAGGGTATTGGATTGCTCAATTCCATAGTACATTTTGGCGGATTTTTGAGTAAATTTTTAGTAGCATTGTTAGGCTGACATATATTTTTAAAAGTTTAATACGAAAGTTATTTATTATACACATATTTCAAAAAGATTTTTTATACACATTTGGATCATTATCTACAAAAATGATTTTTTGATCAAAAATGTTTTTTTATACACATTTGGATCATTATCTACGCCAGCGTTATGCAAAGTGTGTGCCGAAGCATACTCGTGTAACGTGGTCATGAGTTGGTATGCCGCGGAAAAATGTTAAAGTTTTGTGAAGATAATGAAACCTAAAACTTGCGAAGTGAACATATATTTAATTATAGAAAAATACACATTGTACGCCTGATTAGTAAACTGTATAGCACATATAATAGTACCTATCCATTTTGTACTACCTACTTACAGTTCATAATAAGGATTATTATTATTATTATTATTACATCATCGGACAAGATTGAAAGCTTTCGCGCTAAGTTGGTGTAATAGGTCAGCCACGCTGTCAAAGGTAGTAATGAAATGTTCCAAAATGTCATTGCTGCCAATTCAGAAAAAAAATGCAGGCTTTGATAGTGAAACACTTGGATCCTTAGAAGTGTGACCTGCAACATATAAACTGGGTAAGAAATCCATTCTCGGAGAGCTAATCCCTTTGACACTTACCAATAAACGAGCAGAAAGAATTCATGGAGCTAAAAACTGATCGGACATTAAAACTAAAATTTTCCGAAACAGTGCTAGCACATTTTTGGCTGCATATAAAAAATGAGTATCCACTGGTTTCAAAAAGTGCTATTGCAATTCTCTTACTATTTGCTACGACCTACTTATACGAATTGGGGTTTCCAACTTTCACTACGATTAAATAAATATAAAAGAGAACACCTGAGGACGATCGATGAAGAGATGAGAGCAGCCTTATCAACGATCGCTCCAAATTTTGATCGCCTCTGCTCAGTTAAACAGGCTGATATTTCTCATTAAACATATTTTAATAATAAATAAATATGAAATAAACATTGTTTTTTCTTTGGCGTAACTTTAAAATTTCTTGATTTGGTAGGTGTACCTTGAACACAAAAAGTTTGCGGAACACTGATCTACGATAATCGTGAATATCATTTCATAATTTTTGGTCATTTTATTCTATAGCCTCATTTTTAATTTAGAATTTCTTGTTGTATAGCTCGTTGTGAAAATTTCAATGTATTTCTATATTAATTTCGTATTTTGTTTTAGCTGAAGCTACACTGGCAATGGTACTGCAGCGATGGAGAATATTTGTCGGATAGGCTCTACCACCTCTTGTCACAATTGTTGGAAATAACCAAACCACGTGATAAACTCTTATCTAACACTAGTGCCTCCAAAAGAATCATTCGTGCTATGAGATGACTTTCCATGTTATTATTAATTGTGTTTATATAATAAGGCATAAAATAATTTAAACTAATTTCTGCAGCGCACCGGAATATAAAGAAGAAATGAAAATTAATATACAATTTGCGTAGAATATTTCTTACCGCAGATTTCTAAAATAAAATATATTTCATAGGTATTATTTTATTTTTATTAATAAAATAAGATTGTTGGTAAGAATCCCTACTATTTGTGTACTCATATTCATTGTACATGATTATGTGCTATAATTCATTTTTATATAGATTGACTATATTTTGAAAATTGTAACAACCATTTATAATCAGAATACAAAGTCTTCTAAGTTTAAAATGCTAAATTATTTAATGACGTATAAATGAAAAATAAAACAGTCAAAATTTAAAAAAACGAATAATAAATTATAAAGTAGTATATTAATTTATTTATTTATTAAGTAATTCAAAAATAATTTAAAACAATTTTATCTTAGGAACTATGTACAGAAATATTTTAAACATTGAATAAATAGCAGAAAATGAATACATTGCATAGTCCAGTGGCAACGTCACCTAACTAGGCCGAGACCTGTTCTAAGGTGAACGTTTAATTTTGTGGGCGCTTGTTAAATACTGTAATTATTACAAAATAAAATTAAAATATGTTTGTAACAAAAAAAATTAAAATAAAACTGTTTTGTTAAAATAATTATTTGATCACAAAAGAATAAACATGCAACAACTACGTTAAAAACTACCAAATATTAAAAATTAGGAGTAGAGAATAAAAATGCATACCTAAGATAAAGAATTTTTAACTTTCGAATATATATAAATAGAATTATATATATATATATATATATATATATATATATATATATATATATATATATATATATATATATATATATATATATATATATATATATATATATATATATATATATATATATATATATATATATATATATATATATATATATATATATATATATATATTGAAATATTTGATAGTTTTGTGTATATATTCTTTTTAGAATTGATCAATAAGATGATTATAAAGTAAATAATTATAAAAGCCACTTACATCGTGACGAAGGATTCCCTTGATCGGATTCGGGAATGCTTTAGGTGTTAACGAGAATGATGAATGCCTCTCACTTGCGGAAAGAGGAGTAGGTTTAAGTTGGGCCCATTTTTCAACTAGTAAACGCTCACCCTTCATCCAATTATCTCAAAAATTAAGCTACAATCCTTCTTTATACGTAAACTCACTCAATTTCCTATTATTTCAGGGGAAATAACAAGACAAGACGAGCTACTTGACAGATGGAAGAATTTAAAATTTCGAATTTCGTTTTTTTATTTTCTAAAGGTGCGATATAAAGAAGCTGCGATCAATATTCAGCTGAAAACTTAAAACTAAAAGCGTGACATGCCCTCATATCAATGAAAGGAAGCAGTCAGCTCTTTCCTATTAGTTGGAAAGATTACCTTTAACCTAAATGGATTATTTACAATGAACGAAACATAAAATATGTAAAAATTCAATATTTTGAAATATTTGATAGTTTTGTGTATATATTCTTTTTAGAATTGATCAATAAGATGATTATAAAGTAAATAATTATAAAAGCCACTTACATCGTGACGAAGGATTCCCTTGATCGGATTCGGGAATGCTTTAGGTGTTAACGAGAATGATGAATGCCTCTCACTTGCGGAAAGAGGAGTAGGTTTAAGTTGGGCCCATTTTTCAACTAGTAAACGCTCACCCTTCATCCAATTATCTCAAAAATTAAGCTACAATCCTTCTTTATACGTAAACTCACTCAATTTCCTATTATTTCAGGGGAAATAACAAGACAAGACGAGCTACTTGACAGATGGAAGAATTTAAAATTTCGAATTTCGTTTTTTTATTTTCTAAAGGTGCGATATAAAGAAGCTGCGATCAATATTCAGCTGAAAACTTAAAACTAAAAGCGTGACAATGCCCTCATATCAATGAAAGGAAGCAGTCAGCTCTTTCCTATTAGTTGGAAAGATTACCTTTAACCTAAATGGATTATTTACAATGAACGAAACATAAAATATGTAAAAATTCAATATTTTGAAATATTTGATAGTTTTGTGTATATATTCTTTTTAGAATTGATCAATAAGATGATTATAAAGTAAATAATTATAAAAGCCACTTACATCGTGACGAAGGATTCCCTTGATCGGATTCGGGAATGCTTTAGGTGTTAACGAGAATGATGAATGCCTCTCACTTGCGGAAAAAGGAGTAGCTGAATATTGATCGAAGCTTCTTTATATCGCACCTTTAGAAAATAAAAAAACGAAATTCGAAATTTTAAATTCTTCCATCTGTCAAGTAGCTCGTCTTGTCTTGTTATTTCCCCTGAAATAATAGGAAATTGAGTGAGTTTACGTATAAAGAAGGATTGTAGCTTAATTTTTGAGATAATTGGATGAAGGGTGAGCGTTTACTAGTTGAAAAATGGGCCCAACTTAAACCTACTCCTCTTTCCGCAAGTGAGAGGCATTCATCATTCTCGTTAACACCTAAAGCATTCCCGAATCCGATCAAGGGAATCCTTCGTCACGATGTAAGTGGCTTTTATAATTATTTACTTTATAATCATCTTATTGATCAATTCTAAAAAGAATATATACACAAAACTATCAAATATTTCAAAATATTGAATTTTTACATATTTTATGTTTCGTTCATTGTAAATAATCCATTTAGGTTAAAGGTAATCTTTCCAACTAATAGGAAAGAGCTGACTGCTTCCTTTCATTGATATGAGGGCATGTCACGCTTTTAGTTTTAAGTTTTCAGCTGAATATTGATCGCAGCTTCTTTATATCGCACCTTTAGAAAATAAAAAAACGAAATTCGAAATTTTAAATTCTTCCATCTGTCAAGTAGCTCGTCTTGTCTTGTTATTTCCCCTGAAATAATAGGAAATTGAGTGAGTTTACGTATAAAGAAGGATTGTAGCTTAATTTTTGAGATAATTGGATGAAGGGTGAGCGTTTACTAGTTGAAAAATGGGCCCAACTTAAACCTACTCCTCTTTCCGCAAGTGAGAGGCATTCATCATTCTCGTTAACACCTAAAGCATTCCCGAATCCGATCAAGGGAATCCTTCGTCACGATGTAAGTGGCTTTTATAATTATTTACTTTATAATCATCTTATTGATCAATTCTAAAAAGAATATATACACAAAACTATCAAATATTTCAAAATATTGAATTTTTACATATTTTATGTTTCGTTCATTGTAAATAATCCATTTAGGTTAAAGGTAATCTTTCCAACTAATAGGAAAGAGCTGACTGCTTCCTTTCATTGATATGAGGGCATGTCACGCTTTTAGTTTTAAGTTTTCAGCTGAATATTGATCGCAGCTTCTTTATATCGCACCTTTAGAAAATAAAAAAACGAAATTCGAAATTTTAAATTCTTCCATCTGTCAAGTAGCTCGTCTTGTCTTGTTATTTCCCCTGAAATAATAGGAAATTGAGTGAGTTTACGTATAAAGAAGGATTGTAGCTTAATTTTTGAGATAATTGGATGAAGGGTGAGCGTTTACTAGTTGAAAAATGGGCCCAACTTAAACCTACTCCTCTTTCCGCAAGTGAGAGGCATTCATCATTCTCGTTAACACCTAAAGCATTCCCGAATCCGATCAAGGGAATCCTTCGTCACGATGTAAGTGGCTTTTATAATTATTTACTTTATAATCATCTTATTGATCAATTATATATATATATATATATATATATATATATATATATATATATATATATATATATATATATATATATATATATATATATATATATATATATATATATATATATATATATATATATATATATATATATATATATATATATATGAAATATTTGATAGTTTTGTGTATATATTCTTTTTAGAATTGATCAATAAGATGATTATAAAGTAAATAATTATAAAAGCCACTTACATCGTGACGAAGGATTCCCTTGATCGGATTCGGGAATGCTTTAGGTGTTAACGAGAATGATGAATGCCTCTCACTTGCGGAAAGAGGAGTAGGTTTCAAAAACCTACTCCTCTTTCCGCAAGTGAGAGGCATTCATCATTCTCGTTAACACCTAAAGCATTCCCGAATCCGATCAAGGGAATCCTTCGTCACGATGTAAGTGGCTTTTATAATTATTTACTTTATAATCATCTTATATATATATATATATATATATATATATATATATATATATATATATATATATATATATATATATATATATATATATATATCCTTTTCCCTTTTAATGTAAAGTTCAAGGAATTGCGCGTATTCCCGGCACCATAGGTTTCGTTTGTTTTTGAACCAGGCGTGTAAAAAGTTGTTTTACCGGATGCCTCTGAATTAACGCCATTGAATCATCGGACATTGAATCATCAGTATTTTTTCAAGTCGTTTTTTTAACAAACAATCAATGTAATACCTAGTGTTCAAAGTTTTATCGTACCTGACATTAAAGGTCAAACTACACACTAGAGACAATGACCGAATGTAAATCCATTTTTTTCCGTGACAACCTTGTTCTCCTTCATAAAACTAGTTTCAAGTGCACCTACCGAAAACCAAAAACATAATACTTCAACGTAGAAAGACTGAAGTTCATTTTCTTTTACAATTGGGACATAATTTGATTAAGGAGGGAAGCCTGGTTTAAACGGCCAAAAAAATACAATGTTTTATTTTAAACTTCATATTGAAATGTATTTATGATTTTTTTATCTCTAGAATCGCTGATTGCTCCTGATTGTTGCAAGTGTAAAAAACACGTACTACCTTTCTTAAAAAGTAAAATTTTAAACGCGTTTTTCTCAAAACCGTACTGTTCTGTCTTGCGCCGGTTTAAAAAAACTACCTAACAAATCGAGTTGTTTCAAAAATACCATAATAAATTTCTATATGTACCTGCTAAAAAAAACAGAAAAAAAATTTTTTTTTTACTAGTTAAACACACAATTTTGGGGTGAAAATCGATTTTCTTTATTTAAATCCTTCAAAAATTATAAAAATGATAACTTTTAGTTATTTTTTTAGTTCATCTAAAAATACATATGTAAACATTAATGTATTAGTTCATTTTTTTATTTTAGTCAAAATTACGCTTGCTATTACCGTCCCAAACAGATACCGTAATTTCTGCAGCGGTAGAAACATTTGCAAGTCAATATCTCAACAATAGTAAATCTTAGTCTTGAAAAAAATATTTTAATTTTTTAAATGTTAAGCATACCGATATAAAATAAATTCATGATCAGATTTCAGCTTTAAGTTAAAAAAATATATGAAGAACATGTTTTTTTTATCCTTCTAAACCAGGCTGCCCCCTTAAACAGGCGCACCGCCTGGCAAAGCCAAAACCAAAGACAATGTACTAATTCACCAAAAAAAATAAGGGTCGATACCAAGTAAACCCGTAAAACATAGTCATAATAATAAAACTCTTTATTTGCAAGCTTTAATAATTCTTGCAAGTTTGTAACCTTTTTTGCAAGCTTGAAAAAAACAAACTTGTTGCTGCACAGACACGTAGACAGACTTCAATCTGGAAATAGTCTCAATCGTTCAAAATAGATATTTCTGTCTTCATCTCGAATTTTTTTTTAGCACCATCACAAAACTTTCCCTTAGATTTAACCAATTTCAGTGGTCAATATGTCGATTAATGATGGTAAATATATATTTTCAAACAAAATTAGTTTTCCTACCTAGATTAGTAATCAATTTTAGGTATTCGACTAATCAACGTAGGGTCAATTTTATAGGTTATATAATAATAATAAAACTCTTTTTTTTTCAAGCTAGAAAAATGCTTGTCAGCATGCAACCTTACTTGCAAGCTTGTTGCTGCACAGACACATAGACAGACATCAATCTGGAAATGGTGTTAATCGTTTAAAATAGATAATTCCGTCTTCATCTCGATTTTTTTTAGCACCTTCACAAAACTTTCCCTTAGCCTTAACCAATTTCAGTGGTCAATATGTCGATTAATTATGGTAAATATATATTTTTCAAACATAATTATTTTTCCTACCTAAATAAGTAATACATTTTAGGTATTTCAATAATCATTGTAGGGTCAATTTTATAAGTAAGCACAGGACGAGTAAGTGATTCTAAACATAAAACTAAACCAATAAAACGTAAATTTTAAAACAATAAAATATTTTTTTGTGGTATTTTTTAGTTTTTGTTTAAATGACATTATTATAAATATCATCTAAATTGTTTTTGTTTAGGTATTATGTAGCGAGGAAAAAATACTAAATAAACCGAAATTTTAATATGTAAGATCTCGGTAAATGTCCTAAATCAAAACCTTTGCAATATTTTCACCTCTGTGTCCTATTTTTTACCACAACTGCATACTGCCACCGACCTTGTTCTCCAATCGATAATAAGAAACACTTTGATATAGTGGTTAGGTCGCCTGATCTTATATTGTAAGGTTCCAGGTTTGATTTCCGGCTGGGTCACCATTTTCCCTTGGGATAAAATTAAGGGTATTGCATTGTCAATTCTGTCGATCGAATTCAATGACCCTACACATATGTTACATGCACATATATACATAGAGGATCAGTTTTTAATTAGCGACATACTACAAATGGGTGAATCAGTACAAGCAAATAAGACTTTTTTTTTGGGAAAACAAAAACAAATAATTAAAAAATGTAATATTTTTAAAAACTGATTTAAAAAATTGAGCGCGTTGCGACATCTAGCAGTAAGTAAAATGTCACCAATAATATTTATTCGTGATATTTGACCTATTGTTAGATAACGCAGCGAGCTCAACGCTTGAGCTTTTATTTATCGGTAAAAAAAAAAAAACTTTTAATTTTTTTTTTCTAAGAAAATGTAATAAAAATTGTTTATTTGCTCGTACTGATTCACCCGATTCAAGGATGTCACTAATTAAAAACTCACCCTGTATAAACAATGCATGGGTTGGTTGTAAGACATTGCCATATGACAATAAACCCGCCAATTGTGAAAATTGTCAATGAAGAGTAGAAACAAACCAATATTTATAGGGGTGACTATGAATGGGTGAAAATATATGTCAAAAATGTGAACACATTGTTTTCTTATGGGAAGACCGAGAAGGCTTCAGAATGTTCTAGAATGTTCCATAATATTCTAGAATGCTCTAGAAGGTTCTAGATGTGGGGGAAGAAAGACTATCGTGTCTCAGACTTCAAAGCTGGTGGACCGGTTTCTCCCGGCGGGATTGCATCCCGGCGCCACTGGGCGGTTTGAGCATTGTGCGGCGAAGCCTATCGGTTGTGCATTCCGACTAATTGCTGAAGGAGTCTGAAGACTATGGAAATAAACTGTCTCTTGAGCAGCGGGGGTGGATGTTGTTGACCTGTTGTCATGCCACTCTTGAAATGACCTTGGGCCACTCGATCCCGTGTGGCACTACGGGCAAAGAACGCCCAGGTCCGCGATAAATTCTAATTGAATTACCGCTGTAATACAACAGGTAGAGGTCGCGTAAACGACTTCGGAACCCTAAACAGTCGGGAGGACGGAGGTATCCTGAAGGTTAATTCCAGACAGAGATAGCCTACCAAAACTGGTAGTTAGAGAGCGAGGCTGCCCGCTAAGTACCTTTTCCGATGCCTCGCCGTAAGGCGCCGGTCTCTAACGGGCTGCTTGCGAGCTAGACAGTAGATTGTCTTTGTCTTTCTTCTACGCTCATCCCACTGCTGAAAGAATAAATACATATCGTTATACCAGCCTGGGGTGACGGGTTCGCCCGTTGTAGTCGACACCGCCCTACTGTCCCCTAGACCACATTCGTTATATTCTTTGTTTTTACGTAGACCTAATAATGCCTCCCTGCCCCCTATATTGACCCCTTACCTAAAATTGACCTCTACCTGCCTAATATTTAATTTACCTATACTTATTAACTTTAAATATGTTATTGACAGATGGCAGAGTACTGATCACTTACATAGGGTTTTTGGTAAATTTGACAGTTCTAAAAAATTAAAACATTTACAAATTTTATTGGTAACTTTATTGAAAACTACTCATTTTTGCACCGTGCGCGTCCGCGACCTCGAAGTATGAAGCTTTTGAGAAAGGCACTATCTCGCTTGCTTATTCATATGACACGTCTATTCTACTCTCTGGCACATATACATGTTAAAGCGCAATTTATTCACATATCTTGCTGGTACCTTCTCTCGTCAGTGATGTGCTTTGGCCTTCTCGATAGACTAGTGATGCAATTTGAGTTGAGTGTTGATTTGCTTCCATGACACTTGTGCTGCAGGTGTTTGTTTATTGCGATTACTATAAGTGTAAAATATTGCTCTATACATACAATATATTTTTGGTGTAATATTACATTTACTAAACGCTAAATTTCCTGGAATAACTATCTAAAACCGCAACTTTTGCACCTCAAATTCTACCTATGACTTTGAAAGGGGAGTGAATGGGTGGTAAGGTGCACGCTCACATGAGGCAATACAGTAATCCTAAACCTACCAACGCCGGTTGTTTGAGATTGGACTAATACCTAGCTGTCTAAACAAAGAAATAAGCTATGTTAAAATGTAATTTACAATCGTCGTTATAGATTTCCAAATAATTACTTAGTGAATAATTATTATAAGATTTGAAATCGACCCCTTGGGGTATAATAGACCAGTCTGGGAAACACTGATTTAGACGTTCATGGCACGAAATCCTTTTTTTGGAAAATACACTAATACTTAGCTGTTTAAACAAAGAAAACTGGCTGGGTTTAAATGTAATTTAAAATCGTCGTTATACATTTCCAAATAATTATTACGTCAATAATTATTATAACAATTCAATATCGATCCCTGTGGTCTATTTATACCACATTGGGAAACACTGATTTAAACGTTCATGGCACGAAATCCTATTTTTGGAAAATATGCTGATACTTGATAGGGTGCACGCTCACATGAGACAATACAGTAATCCTAAACCTACCAACGCCGGTTGTTTGAGATTGGACTAATACCTAGCTGTCTAAACAAAGAAATAAGCTATATTAAAATGTAAGTTACAATCGTCGTTATAGATTTCCAAATAATTACTAAGTGAATAATTATTATAAGAATTCGAAATCGACTCCTTGGTGTATATATAGACCACTCTGGGAAACACTGATTTAGACGTTCATGGCACGAAATCCTTATTTTTGAAAATGGACTAATAGCTGTCTAAACAAAGAAAAAGGCTAAGTTAAAATGCAATTTAAAATCGTCGTTATAGATTCCCAAATAATAATTATTCTGCGCGTTAATATAAGTTCATAATTTAATACCTATAGAAGTAAATGACCTAATAACGATAAAACGTTAAATTTAGTAGGTGCTTAATAGGGGCAAGATAAACCTAACACGTTGTGAGATTTTAGTAGCACGGGTATTTAAATTATTTATTTCATGATACACGCTTAGTTCTCTGTCCAAAGCCAGAACGTCCTGATATCATGTCGAAATTGATGTGCATTCTGGTGCTGTGTGCCATGATATCGAATGGCGCACCCAAGCATTTTCGTAAGTCTTACTTTGTTTTTCTATTGGCGGAGACTGTCTTAATACTATGATTTATTACACGACTGCCCAAAAAAAAAGTTTAATGTGTTCAGACTTCATCTATGAAAGTTTTCCGTTTCTTTATTCCACCATAACTTCTTAACCCTTGAACGGATTTACTATTTAGTATTTAGAGGTATGTAGTATTGTAGGAAACGTTATTCATCCCGAGTGTTACAGGATACGTAACTCTCCAAATAATTGTGTAAATTACCAATTACTTAAATGTGTTTAGGGTTTATTTTTGTATGTTCTCCGTTTCTTTATTCCTACTATAAATGCTAAACGGTTGAACTGATTTAGAAATATGTCGTATTGCTAGAATCGTTAGGATATCCCGAGTGTCATGTCACCTAAAATGTCAAATAAATAATTTTATGAATGTTCAAATATCGTGTTTAGTGTCAAATGAAAGGTCTGATTAAGTACATTCCAGAAATAACCATGTATCTATATGGATAAATAAATTTACCAAAAATATTTCATAAAAAAAACGTAATAAAAATAATTTAAAATACAAAAATTCACTTTTTATAACAGCAGTCGTGTTTTTTATTCTTTTAAATCTGTTTACGTGTTTGATCTATGATTTATTTCTAGCATTTCAACCATGCACAATCTCCAGTCCCCACTTTAACCAGTGCCTCCTAGAGGAAGCTCAAAGATTTCTACCGATATTCATCAAGGGATTTCCAGACTTAGGAGTGCCATCGTGTGATCCTCTCAAAGTCGGAGGTTTAAGCCTCAAACAGAGCGGCCTGGAAACGGATCTTTCTAATATGGTTTTAACTGGATACGATAATACAGTGTTACATAATTTTACGTAAGTTCAATCATATTTCTTCCATGAATTACTATTCCACATTATTGCTATTGGTTCCGTGCTGCTTGAGTAGGCCTAAATCACTGTTCAGCTCCCATCCGGTAGCCTCCTCGAAGAGGGACTTAAAATAGAAGAGTCGCTGTGAACTCTGCCGGCGGCTGCAACTTGCAATCATATACAGCTCGGGTGGACCTGAACGAATTGCGCACCACGCTGTGTCGGTTAATCACTCGTGCAATCCGGCGAATAAACGGGGGAATCCTGGAGAAGTACGTTTCTTGAGAAGCTGGGGTAGCTGTTGACCTGGCGTCATCTACCTTTAGAAACGATACGTTTACCACCTGATCCCGAGCGTGAGCTTGACAGGCAAAGCGCGCCTCGGTCCGCAATAAATTTAAACTTATTTACCGCTAACGTCAGGTAGAGACCGCGTAAACGACCTCGAATCTGTGACCAAACTAGAGGATGGAGAAGCCCGTCCAAATCTGGTAGTAAGGATGCCAGGTTGGCCCGCTGGTGGCACCCCAGTGCCTCGCGGTAAGGCTTTTTCTGATGGCGTAGTTTGACTGAGGATTATGTTGTCGACGTAGTCATTATGTTCACTCCTTGGGATACAGAAATGCATGATGTTCTTATCTACCTGGGGTGGCGAATTCGCCGTAGGAATTGACACTCCTAATGTACTATGTCATGCCTCTAAAATTAGTCTAAATATCAAAGGCCGAACGGAGGCTTCAAAATTAATGAATGAAGTTACAAATACTACCCCGACTACAGCTGCTAAATAACGTAAGGCATAAAAGAAAACGGTAGTGTCACCCCATTACCTTCCCAGCAATTACCCAAGGACGTTATCTCATTCAATTTGAAAATGGAATTGTAATCGGGCCCGCCATAAAATTGGCCGTTAAATATTCGAATTTCGCACGAGCGACACAATGCAATGAAAATTTAAATGTCGAAAGTACGTCGCGCGATATCAAACGCACGACGCCGTAAATTTAAAAATTAGATTCCCCTATTGTACAATTCGTATGGCAAACTTTTAATATTATTTGTGTCGCTCTTTTGTGTGATATATTCTAACTAAAACGTGATTTCGGCCCAACAAGGCATATGTACACCGAATTTTAAATCTCTAAGTTCAATATTTTGAGATTGAAGTACGACTAGCACCCCTTCTGGTCGACCGATTTTAACCACAATCTTTTCAACTCTTGCCATGGCCAAATAATGCCTGCATGCCAAATGCCAGCCCAATCGGATGAAGCGTTTAGGCGCTATCGTGGAACAATACACACACACACACAGACAGACAGACACGCAGAGAGATTTCAGTCTGTAAATGGTCTTGATCGTATCGGGGGTGGGGGGGATCAAAATGTATATTTATTAATTTATTTTAATTATTTAAGAATTAATTACTAAAACATTGATTTGCTTACAAAAAATAACATGAACCGAATAGAAAAACCTTAACCTTTTGCTTTTTTTTTTTTTACCCACAAGGCATATGCTCTTTCGTGGAACCCGCCTTGTTGCCTTTTGGCACCATCTTCTAGGTCGGCATTTGTAGCATCACGCAGTCAAACACTCAGGCAGTCACCCATCCAAGTATTGACCGCGCCCGCCGCTGCTTAAATTCGGTAACAACGAGGAGAACCGGTGACAACGGGGCTACGGCTATGTACAAGTTTTAGTAAAAACATAATGACACTAAATTGCCCTAAAATATGGTCTTCAAAAGAAAATAATAATAATAATAATAATTAAAAATATTTAAAAATAATAAAATAAATAAAATGCAATTCCATTATATAAACGGCAATAAATATAATATAAAATTCCATTAAATAATATAAATTAAGTTGCAAGTGAGAAAAGAAAGAAACAGTCATTGATATTTAATATATTAATGTTAAGTAATATAGAATTTAATATAAAAATACCTAGTCAAAAAGAGTACAAATCAGTGTCCAAATAATATCTAACAACAAAGTGTATCCGTCTTATCTAACAACAAATATACCCGTTTTAATCACGAAATAAATCGCGTCACAATACTTTACCTCGTGTATCTTCTTAAAATCAATATGTATGAGCATAACGATATTTTAAAATATTGCGAAAACAGCTTGGTACAAGACAATTTAATTTAATTTATTCTGTTTTGTTGTCAATTGTTTTTATTTTAAACTGTTACTCTATAGCCTTTGTTTTTGTTAATGGGAAAGTTTGGAGGAATGTTATATGATCTTTGTTAAAGTGGGTAACTAATTTAGGACTAATTTAATGCCATTCTTGTGCAACACTAATGGTTTATAGTAGAAATAAATATTTTTATCTTTATCTTATATTTTATCTTCGTCGGTTGGTAGGTAGGTAAAGTAAAAGTCACTCGATGCACAGAATATAGCAGGCGTAGAAGGAGTAGCTGTCCTTGTGGATTAATTATTACCGCATCATTCAAATCATTAGGAAGAGTGTACATAAAAAAATCTGCCTTAAGCAAGGACATTTAGCAGGGAAAGAAGTATTAGAATAGTTTCAACGCATCTTTACTCAATTCCTGTTACCGATCCTGTTATCACCAGCAAGTGAATTTTACATAGAAAAAAATCAAAATCGACAATAGACAGCTTTGCCTCTACTTTACCGGCCCAAGGGAAAGAATTGTAAATGCGCTATAATTTCGTGATGAAGACGGAAATATCCATTTGACACCCCCCCCCCCCCCCCTGAGATGATGGCGACCAATTCCAGACTGAAGTCTGTCTGTAAGTCTGTTTGTGTGTCTCTGTGTGTCTGTTTGTGTGTGCATATGTGTATGTCTCCACGATAGCGCCTAAATGTTTCATCTTATTGAGCTGAAATTCGGCATGCAGGCATCATTCGGTCATGGAAAGATTGCAGTTAAAATCGGCCCATCAGAGGGCGCGCTAGTCATAATTCAATCTCGAAATATTGTAGTTCTGTACACATATGCCTTGTTGCCGAAATCAAGCTATGAAATAAAAATACCGCCGTATTTGAAAAAATACGACAACATTTCTGTAAAAAATGTAATTTTAATACCACGGAAATACTACAAATTACTAAAATAAGCTACTTTCTATCATAGTCACTTGACAAAATTACTATTGGGTGGGGGGTTGGGGGGGGGGCGAGGTATAGGGTGGTAGGGGGTTGCGGGATATGGCGCGGGGTGCGGTTGTCTGCTTACCGGAAAGTCTTGGGGTGACACAACCGTTATTTTTTTATTTTCTAAAACTGACATGCCACAAAGAATTATTAGACGGATTTATGTAATTTATATTTGGGTACATAGCAGTTTTTCAAAATATCTAGCCTTATCAAAGCCCAATATAGCCAATGCCATTTGAATGTTAATGGTCATTGTGATAAATAGGCTGGTATTCTTTCGGAATTTTTAAAATGATTATACTGCAAAAAATACTGAATTATGTTGTTATCAAGTCCCAAACTAGTGTCGAAGATTGGTACTATATTTAGAAATCTATCGACTGGATATCTACACGTGTTGATTGTTTTTTAATCACATACTAGCCATTGACCTCTCTATGTCATAAAAATAAACAATGATTTTGTATCTGGTTTACTGTATATTAAATTAGATGATTTTGTAGGAATAGTTGGGAAGCCAGCTACAAAAAAGTCCAAGAGTTTTGTAAAACCTGATATTTTCAGATCAAACAGTATTTTAGTCATACAATACTGGGGTAGAGTCAGCAGGCCAGACTCCGAGATACCTGGCGCTGGCTTACTAGAAAAGGTGTAATTTTAATTATTACCCCTAAAGTGTTTTGGAAAAGCTGAAATTTCATCAGTGGACATTGGATGCAATACAGAACTCGAAACAAATGGTCAGACTGCTTAACAATAGAATGCATGGCGTCAGTATTACTCCATAAAAGTCACAAAAATGAAGTTCCTGCAAATACGCCGATACGTATTTGTCGGTAACTATTACGCATCGGTCTAATGTGCCGCACAATGACTTCATTTTTGTGGCATGTATGGAGTAATGCTGACGCCACGCATTATCTTATAAAAAAAGTCTGACTATTTCTTTCGAGTTCTGCATTGCATCCACTGTCTACTGATAATTTCCCAGCTTTTCCAAAACACTTTAGGGTTACCGATTAAAATTAAACCTTTCCTAGTACGCCAGCGCCAGGTGTACCGGAGTCTGGCCTGCTGACCACTCCAGCAATCTATAGCCAAAATACTGTCTGATCTAAAATTATTACCTTTTACAAAACTCTTGCACTTTTTTGCCGCTGCCTCTAAGACTAGGATTAAATAGAAACATTCAAAATTATTATTAATTAGTATATTTATTGAATTCTAGTGTGTCTCCATTGATCATGAACTTGTTGGACCATTAACCAGT
Organism: Micropterix aruncella; assembly: GCA_944548615.1. Classification (NCBI taxonomy): domain Eukaryota; kingdom Metazoa; phylum Arthropoda; class Insecta; order Lepidoptera; family Micropterigidae; genus Micropterix; species Micropterix aruncella. The sequence goes on from OX155957.1 coordinate 20,879,727, forward strand.
GTTGACCATGAACTTGATGGACCATTAACCAGTGTTGACCATGAACACGGCCGGTGGCATAGTGGTTAGGTCGCCTGATCTTACATTGTGAGGTCCCGGGTTCGATTCCCGGCTGGGTCACCATTTTCCGTTGGGATCAAATTAACGGAATTGCATTTTCAATTCTGTCGATCGAATGCAATAACAAGACACACACTTACAGACATGTTACACGCACACATACATATAACACGTCATAATAGGGTTGGTTGTAAGAAATTGTCATATGGCAATAAACCCGCCCATTGTGACATTTTCACAATAAAGAGTATAAACAAACAAACTTGTTAGACCATTAACCAGTGTTGACCATGAACTTGTTAGACCATTAACCAGTGTTGACCATGAACTTGTTGGACCATTAACCAGTGTTGACCATGAACTTTACTAATTGTGACTTGGAACAGTTCTTCGGTAGCCTTTGTAGTTTTAGCCACGCTCTTCTACCTGCCATCTACGGGGACTTAGCTCAAAATGTTATAGTCTAAAGCAGATAATTTTAGGATAATATTGAGTTCTTGCCTATATAATTGCCGTTTTTTTACACTGACCAATTTGAACTTGGATAACTTGGGTTTGAGTTGGAATGTCAAATTTAAATAAATTTGAATTCAAATCCATTTTGTTTCTTTTTAAAAACCAGCTGTTTATTTATCTTTCCATCGTTTGTTTTTGCTCAAATGTTTTCGTTTGTGCAACAGTGGTAAAGTTGAAACTTTGCATTAATTTCGAATATGAGATCTTCTTCCGTTGTTTTCTATTACAGCTTCTTGCGGTTTGGTTATATAGCTACTTATAAAATGTACCTACTGTTAAGAACTGTAAACAATGACGGAGAAGCCGATGATTAAATAACCGAGCCTGGTCATTCGCTCATCGCCACTGCTACTGCACGAAATCGCATAACTACATACTTTACCTACTGCAAACAGTAGCAAAGCGGCTGGAGGCTCTTGGTTAGGTACCCGGTGGATACCTAACCTACTTGCCAGACCTTGCTTTAATTTTTTTTTAAGAATTTAGATAACCTATTTTAAAACCCTAACGACGGAAAATAACAATTTTGAAGAGTCGGTAAAATACGTCTTCAAAGCATTAATTGATTACTGTCCACTGAAGTTTTACAGCAGAGGAATTAAGCAACTCCTATTAAAATGATAAATCGTGGTTGATAATAAGGGTCAATATTACTACCAATTAAATATATTTTGTCATACAAAGTTTTTAAAATTAAATTTCCTTTATTGAACGGCAACTTCATAGATAAGAACTTGGTATCATCTTAAATCTGAAATAACATAACATACTAAATCATAAAACACTTTATATTAATTGTTAGCTGTTGCCCGCAGCTCCATTTCGCTTAAAGTTTTGAATCGATTTGGTAATTTAAGTAGGGTGGCGTATATTTAAGACATAAAAGCAGTTATTGTAGCTTAAATATAAAAGTCGTCGACTTTTTTATAGACCTCTTTAAGGCTAATGTTTTTGTCATACATTGTTTTCAAATATATATGAAAACCGTTTCTTCAGCGCACGCCGATAAAGCAACTCACCAGCTCATGATTTTCCGACTGGATTTACATATATCGTGATTTCATATTGAAAACCAATATCTATCACAATAAAATATAATCTATAGCACCCGTCGATGATATGGCTTTCCATTAGTGAAAGAACTTTTGAAATCGGATGAGTAGTTTCGGAGGTTGCCCCGTACATACAAACTTACAAACTTACAAACATAAAAATTTACAAACTCACAAACATTACTTCTTTATAATATTAGTATAGATTATGTTTCGTTTTTCTGTTACAATATTTTATTTACTTGTCGCCTAATGCTTTTTTTTACAGTTTAAATTGGTCAGCGATGACAGGTCATCTTTCATATAACAATAAGTACCTGAAATCATATGGAAACTACGCTGCCAGTGGAGTCGTTTTACGTATACCTATTAAAGGAAGCGGTATATCCATTATGACGTTTTGTGAGTATGAAATGTTATTTACTCTTTATTGTTTCGTGATATTGTGATATCGTTTGCAGCCGCATATCCATAATGTTTTATGATGAACATTTTATGCTTAACTGAATAAGATAATCTTCTCCTCTAAACAAAAAATCGGCTATGTCACCCCAAGACTTTCCCGGCAAGCCCCACTCTCCGCGCGCCAAACCCTGAACCCCCAACTCCCTCAACCCCCTCCCCCAACCCCTCAAGCACCCCAACTCACCCCCCAAACCCTCCTCCCACTCCCCCAACTCCCACCCAATCCACCCCAAACACCACCTCCCCAAAACCCCTTTTGCATCGTAAGCAAAGAATATCGGAAGAAGAAGAATATTTTACAACCCCCCCCCGATAGTGAATAATTATGCCAGCAAATCTAGTACATTTATACTTTTTCGGTGGTATTGAAACGGCTTTTTTCCAATATGGTTCGTTTTTTGGCTAGCCTCAGGTGGCTCGACGTTATTATTTGGTTAAAATGTATGACGATTATTTGTTTGTGTTGCTTGTATGATAGATATTACAGCCGAAATTCGACCCTGCGACGCATCTGTGTACTGAATTTCAAGCCTCTAAGTCCAACATTGCGAGACTGAAGTATGACTAGCGCGCCCCTTGGTGGACCGATTCAACCACTCTCTTTCAACTCTTGCTATGACCAAATGATGCCTGCATGCCAAATTCCAACTCGATCGGATGAAGCGTTAGGGCGCTATCGTGGAGGAATATACACAAAGGCACACAGAAGTGCGTTCACAATACTTTCCTTTGCCAGTAAAAAAACTCCTTTAAAGTTAATTCTATTTGTTAAATCGATTGATGATATTTCTCTTTAAATTATTGGACTATACCGTTTTTTTATGATTTTCCAGATAACTTGGATTCAGTCATCGACTTCAATTTCGTCATCAACAAACATGCGAATGGCAAAGATTACATGAAAATCACAAATCACACCTTGAAGTATTATGTCAGAGACAACGCTCATTATGACATATCCAACCTTTTCAAAGACAAACTACTCTGTGAGTACCTACGAATTATGTGAAATAACGCATACATTGCCTATTGCATGTCATTAGCTCCTAATCATCATCATATTACATGGGACATAACGAAATTATCAGGAATAGCTAAAACGACAAACAGAAATTACTTTAAAATACTGTCTATATTTTCTCACCTGCCCTCTATCAGTATCAGTAATTGCTATACTAAGTTAGGGTTGTTAAAATGGTCGTAATGAATGTCTGGACTGGTTCTTGAGGGTCTCGTAACTGCTGAGCGTGCCAAGTATTTTTGTTAAATTATATTTATGGGAACGTAAAATAATAATTTAGACTTAGGCCATTACTTTAGGTTGATATTTGCCGACATTCTTGTATAATATTATTTTCCAAACTAATTGTCGCTAAAGTCAACATCGCTTCAGGTTCAAGTAGAGTAGTGATGAGAAGGCCTCCTCGCGACCCCCTGGGGGGTCGCGAGGAGGCCCCGGGGAGTCGCAAGCTAAAAATCAAAATCAAAATTATTACAAAATGTTTATTTATACAATATGCAAACAATTACAGCTTCGGAAGAGAAACATATTAAGTATGTGTTTGCAAAACTATATGTCGATCTAAGATGTAAATAGTTAGGCGCAGCTTCGAACGCAAAAAACAGTTTCATGTGTGTGGTTTACGTCGTTGTTTTTACAAAAACTGTATTTATTGAATATTTTCGTTTACAGCTGTGGAATAAAACACTGTATTAAGGGGGTCGCGCAAAAGTTATTTTTCGTTGCATATCTGTCGATATGCAACGACACCTCGATCGGTATACTAGCTTCACGCATTCGCGAGATGAGCTGCCTGCAAAGTATGCGACCCCCTATATTTCCGTCTCCTCTTTCTCGCCCGCTACACCCAGAGATTGCATCTGCTGCCAAAATACCTAGAGTCCTCATTAATAACCTCATTAGCTTGAATTTTACACGTGTAAGCTATCTAGATTTAGTCAGTTGGTTGCTATCGGTTCATTACTCTCCGAGTTATCGCGTCATTACATTAATTGGTCATGTCAAAAAGGACATCTGAGACAAAAATGATTTTTTTCAGAAAACATAAAAAACTGTTTCCAGGCTTAAGTAACTTGTTATTGTTTAACAAAAAATATACCAAAAAACAACCTGAATCTATAAAAAAACAATATTTTTTTTATATTGTTCAATTGTTTAGTAATTAATCATTTATTACCTGAAAAATATTCCTTTTCAAAATGACTGAGATGTCTCCATACAAAAGTGCGCTTTTCAAAATGACCATGTTATTTTCATAAATCAAAACCGACTTATGACGGCTAATGGAACGTGGGGTCAGTAAAAGATATTAGGTCTCAAACATCATGTAGGTATATTTACTTAGTTAAAAAGTTTCCAAAACTTAATTGGTATATTAAAGACTCGGATAGCAGGTATAAATAAGCAAAAGTACCAAAATTGACTCTCGTATATCTTTGAAACTAAACTAGGTGCAGGTGTTATTTTCAAGTTGAGCATGCGTTAACGTATAAGGAATCGATTTCCGCCAAAAAGTCATTTCAGAGAAAGTGCTCCTGAGAAACCTGAATCGGCTTCCGACGAGACCTTTCTTCAACAGCACAGACACACAATTTTGTATACGCATTGAATTATGATAGCCCGTTCTAATGATGATGATGTACTCCTCATCGTGATCCGACGACGGCGACCTCTTGGTTGACAGGACTTCTTCCAAGATGCGCGCGGAAGTGTTCGGAAGCTCCCGTTCTAAATATCACTATGACACGGCTTCTGCACCTAGGGTTGGCTTCTAACGAGGGGACTCTTCAACGGTCGACAGCACAGAAACAAAATTTTGTATACGCATTAAACAAGCTCCGTCCCGATGCAACTCTGGGTGCAGCAGCCCGCTGCACCCAGAATTGCCTCGGGACGGAGCTTGTTTTTAAAAATGTCTTTTTACTATTAACTTATATCATTACCAAGCGTACCTATATCGTAAACATAAAAATATGTTATTTATACAAAATGCTATAAAACAAATAGCGGATCATAAAATGCGCACACATAACATTAGTGGGCATTGTGTACATAATTTGTGGTATTTATTTTGCATAAACATTTAAAAAACGTTAATGTTTGTCGCTCATCATCGTTGTTATCATTATCATCTCATCCAGGTCTAATGAATCCACAGATGGAGCTGTAGAAGAATATCACCGTCATAATTTCTCCCAAAAATCATCTATGATATTCACCGCAGTTCGATTATTAGGTATATTGCTTTTTTTAATGAATGTTATAAAATTTTATCTGTATATTTCAGCTGCATCCTTCAATTCAATAATCAACGAAAACTGGAGATTCCTCCTGGACGAACTGGCGCCTCCTGCTTTTAATACTATCATATCCAAAATATTGAGTGTTATAAATAAATTTCTAGCTGTAGTACCAATAGATCAATTATTTAAATTTTAGTTTATTTATAATTATTATTATTTATATTAATAAAAATAATTATAATTAAATATACTTATTCAAGTTGTTTTATTTTTATTTTAAAAGGCCTTGGCGGCCGTGGCGGCCAAAAGCTATATGAAGCATAATTTTGTGGCCTGGTTATGAGTACACGTAAAAGAATGTAATACAATTATGCCGTATTTTAAAAACCCGGTTCTTAAGCTATCATTTTGCCAAAACGTAAATGGTAAATTATTTCCATATTAATTGTAAATTATCTTTATTCAGTTACTGTTTTCCAAAAAAATAAAAACGAGCGAGATTTGTCTTCAGTTTTTAAAAAACCTTGAAATGATTCTTAATATTAAAAAATACTATTTACACCAGCGTATGCTCTATTTGCATAGTACCAAGACACTTTTGGGAACTTCATACAAAAAATATTTTTAAAAAATGTTTGAAATTAGGTAATTTTCAGAAATGTTATGGGCAAACATAATTTTTTTCTATTTAATAAAGATGCTTTTGAGTGATTTAAAAAATAACACAGTGGTAAGTTATTTCATTATTGTAATCTAATTTTTATTTTATAAAAAACTATTCATTTGATAATTTATTATAATTGAAAAGCCAAATCGACTATATTAGACGACGCGCGAAGCCGAAATCGTCATTCGTAATTGGTCACTGCCAACGGTGGGACGTATTCCCTTGTCGCCGCGGTATACCTATACATCTTTATGTATATATCGAAAGCGCGCGGGTACGTGGCATTGCAAAAATACCTAAATTTTTATTCGCGTTAACTCTGCAGGGAGCCTTATAGGTTGTAATTATCAGTTAAAGCCAGTGTACACTTTGCATGTTTGTCTTAATTTTATTAATGTAATTTGTAATTCCTGTTTTTTTCACACTGGCCATTTTGAACTTGGATAACTTGGGTTTCAGTTGGAATTTTAAATTCAAATAAATTTTAATTCAAGGCCATATATTATTTTTTTTAAATATCAGCTGTTTATCTGTCTTTCCGTCGTTTGCTCGAATATTTTCCTTTGTGCAACCATGGTAAAGTTAAAAATTTTCAAATTTTCAAATTTGAGACCCTGTGTTGGTGTTTTCTATTACAGCTTCTTGCAGTCTGGCTATACGGTCACCGTAAATGTTGACTGTAAAGAACTGTAAACAATAATAAAGAAGGCTGGTCAATCACTCACCGCTACTGCTTCTGGATTACGTCTTATAACCACAGAGTTCACTGCAATCTGTTGCAAAGTTGCAGGAGTTGCGGCTGGAGACTCTTACTCACCCGTCGTACTTATCAAACCTTGCTTCGATAAGGTTTAATATTTTTCGGAATTTAGTTAACTTTTTTAAGGCAATAAAACAACTTCGAGGAGTCGGTGAAAAATGCCTTCAAAGCATTCATTGGTTCCTATCCACGACGGTTTTGCAGTAGAGGAATTAAGCAACTCCCATTGAAATGTCAAATCTGCACAGATAACAGGGGTCAACATTTCTATCAATTAAATGTATATTTTTCATACAAAGTTTTGGACCTTAAATTTCCTTTATGAACAGCAACTTCATAGGTAAGGACCCAATATAATTAATATTAGAAACAATTCCAAATCTTATATTAGATTATATAATCTTATGTTATAGATTGTTATTATCTTATATAATCTTGTGTTATAGATTGTTATAACATTATCGTTAAAATTAACGATCGTTAAAATTATCGTTAAAATTAACAACATTAACGATCATTATCGTTAAAACTTCTTGGGGTGACGGGTTTGACCCAAATGTTTTAAGTACCTACAGGACTGTTTTCTGATGATGTGGCGTTTATTATTTTGGAATAATAGAAAACAGTAGAAATATATCTAAAGCTCATAAATAGGATAGAAAACGAATTTACCGCGTGAAATTTGTAGCACCCGACGTTTCGGTGACGTTGCAGCCGCCGTTGTCCAGGGTAGACTGAAGAGCTCTTCAGTCTACCCTGGACAACGGCGGCTGCAACGTCACCGAAACGTCGGGTGCTACAAATTTCACGCGGTAAATTCGTTTTCTATCCTATTTATAATGTCAAACAACCGCGATTGTCTTCGATATCTAAAGCTTATTAGAAATACATCTAATATATTAAATATTTTTTAAATTACCTATTTTCTTAATAACTTCATTTAGTGTAGTTTCAGACTCCACTCGACAATATGTTTTATGTATTTACTGATTAACTGGAAGTTAATGACGTTGTGGTAATAATTCTGTCATTGTAGCGTAATTGTATGGTGTATAAAAAGTTTCTTCAATAATCAATCAATCAATAAATCAATCTTAAGTTAATGAGATATTCTCATCCTCCTGGGATACTCAATCTTTTTTTAGTTAGTACATTATCGAGTTGGCATTAAGAGCCTTATTACAAAATAGCGTAGGTATTCTTTTAAAATGAGTTGAAAAAATGAACGCATTTTTTTTTGGATGTAACTATAAAAGATAGGATAAATAAATAAATAAATAACTATTCAACCCTGGGAGAAAACCGCGGCACTGAGCGCTCTTCTCTTGCGCAAGCAAATATATACACAATTTCTAATTGTTTTTTGCAGTGTTTTCTCCTTTCTAATGACAATAATTTATATTATGTCGTATTGCTAAAAGAGTGAACTTTAATATAGTATAAGTATTATATAAGAATCTTATTTTGTTTCTGAGAAAATTAGAATGATACAGGAAGATTTTTTTTTAATTTTGTGTAATTGTAAGTAATGTATACCTTGGATATGTGGTCAAAAAACGAAAAAATAAAGCCGTAGTGTACATCAAGAATACATGACGGACATAAAAAAAAATAGTATACGGTTTTCGTTGTAGTGATATTACTGTATTAAGGAGCTCAAAGTTTGCCTTCCGAGCGTTTTACGAATAACGACTTTCGGAAAATGGGCTGAATAAGTAAATAATATTCGTTATATCTAAAATTAAAGGCCGCTATGGTCAACATCAAGAAATGGTCCAGGTAATTCAGTAATTAAAGTTTGTAGAAATCTCTTCATTTCTTGGAATTAGAACGCCAAAAATCCACTTTTCTTGCCTTTCTGGAAAAAATATGTGATAGGGCTCTTAAGAATTTTCTAGACTCTAGACTATTCAACCTACTAAATTGTTATTATTACAAAAAATCGTAATAATAACAATTTCTAATAAAACTTCCTTGAATTTGTTGTACTTGCAACACATATGGTCCACTCAAAATATCCATTTATTACATAACTTTCCATACGATTGTTAACATTTATAAATTTCTTATTAACTCATATATCAAAAGCGGTAAAAGGTAATAATTGCCAGATATCGTTTCTGACATTTGGCAAATTTTACAGCTTTATCAACCAATAAAATGTAATTTATCTACTACACAAAGTAAAGGTCTCATAACTGTAACTTAAATACATCCGGAGTGATTACTACATTTGGCTCGATTAAGTTTCTCTTGAACTGAAATCGGAAATTAGTTCACGTGAACGAAACAGTGCAATACGTCAGAGTGATGTGAAATAAACGGTTGTCACTTTTCCGCTTTAAAACTACCCACCGAAGATAAAGCAGCTGAATCTAACACCGCACAAAAGTGCTCAAATTTATTCGGGAGTCTATAAGATCGACAGGTAGTTTAGGTGCGGGAAAATCTAAGATAGTTCATTTCATATTCCGTACTAACTTATTGCTCTGTCTCGTTCGGTTGAACTAAGTTTCTATTTTAGTTCACGAAGAAACGCAATCGGGCCCATTATTTCCATTTTCAATATCTACATTAATAAGCAATGTATCAACGACAGCCATTGCATAGAAAATGTATCTACTATGTAAATTGATATTTTGAGTGAACCATGTAAATTGCAAGAAAATCAAGAAAGTAATACGATTGTTTTAAAACTTTCAACCCCCCTCATATCAACGTTCTTTCTTAGGGCATCGAAAAATCAGACGATTTTCTTTAAAAACACCACAAAGTGCCAGGAGTTTATGTTTCGCAAAGAGGTTTAGCAATCGCCACAATAAGGGTTCGAATTGGAACATTTAGCGCCCTTGGTTCTCTTTCTTAATTTGAATTTCTATCGAGCGCTGGCAGGGAGCTGACTGGCCCAACTGCCGCTTATCACATGTACTCCTAATACAAAAATATCTTTTCGGTGATGAAATAAATACATGAACAGCCGAACTTGGCACCTCTTGACGAGCTAACGACTCGCGGGAGAGAACGAAATATATCGAGGGAAAATAATATCAATAATGTAGAACAAAAATTTTATAATCTTATACTGATTTTTTCCTAACTTGAGTCCATATCTATGTAATTGCTGTTTTTTCACTCTGGCCACTTGTTTGAGGGATATCAATTTGAGTTGGAATTTGAAATTCAAATAAATTTGAATTCAAGGAAATGTTATTCTTTTTTAAGAATCAGCTGTTTATTTGTCTTTCGTTGTTTGTTTTGCTCGAATATATTCGTTTATGCAACGAACCGATAGTTGGAAATTTGCATTATTTTTAAACGTGAGGTCCTGTGACGGTATTTTTTATTACAGCTTCTTGCAGTCTGGCTATACAGTTACCGTAAATTGGAGAAGCTCTTGATTAAATAACCGAGCCTGGTTAATCGCTTATCGCCACTGCTTCTGCATGACAACGTATAACCACAGATTTTACTGCAAATAGTCGCAAAATTGCAGGAGTTGCGGCTGGAAACTCTTAGTCAACCACCGTACTTGCCAGACCTTACTCCAATAGAGTTTCATTGTTTTTCAGAATTTAGATATTTTTTATAAGGGAAAAAATCAACTTTGAAGAGTCGGTGAAAAACGCCTTAAAAGAATTAATTGGTTCCTGTCCACAAGAGTTTTATAGCAGAGGAATAAAGCAACTTCCATCAAAATGACAAATCTGCATATAATAGGGATCAATAATTCTATTAATTAAATGTATATTTTTCATACCAAGTTTTTGGCCTTAAATTTCCTTAATAGAACAGCAAATGCATAGGTAAGGACCTAATATTTCACCCTTCGCATCTCGGCCTTAGACGACTAAATATCGTCACATTATTGAAAATCGTATATTAAACCGTATCTTAAACCGTCGCAAGGAGTCACGGACAGAGTTGAACCTCACACGTCTCTAGATTCCACATCTGCCCGCATTTTGTCACCCGACCGGTCTCTACTACCCGCGCAAATCGTATCCTTCCCTCCTCTAAAATTCCCTTCACTTGCAAAAGAGGAATGGGAATTTCACAGTAATAATTTAACTTCTTTCTTGACCACTCTATTCACGACCCTTAGAGCTCATCTATTCAACCTTGGCTTGACTGAGAGCAAGGATTGCCGAATATGTGGCGAGGAACCTGAAGACAGCATACACATTGTTGGCCGCTGTCCAGGGCTCGCCGCCAAAAGACACAGTTTACTGGGACGAGCCTTTCTCGAACCCAGCGATCTGCCCAACTTGAAGGTCAGTGACCTACTTAGTCTGGTAAGAAGTACCGGGCTACTAGCTGACAATTGACCTAACCACACAGTGGGTAGTTACAAAAGACCTTACAGATCTAGGTGACATCAAGGGCTGGAAACAAGCCCCCCACTCCATCTACTACTACTACTACTACTACTTGACCACTCTATGAACCGTAATGCCCCTGCCAGTGTTCAGCTGTCGTCCTTCCAGGTGGCGGTCCATAAATACTTCTCGGGTGTTTACCCAAAATCTACCCATATTGACCCGATTCACAGAGAAAACGCATTTAAGGCAAAGCTCCGTAGGCAAAAGCGGCTACTTCGTCGCCAGTTACGTGAAGCCAAGGAAGCCGGGGATTACGTGAAGCCAAGTTTGTGCGGGATGGCTCTAAAGGCAAAAAACATTTAACTACAAAACTTTTCTCAGTAATTCAGAAAGCTTCAGATTGGATTGTGGAGGTCGATTCGGTCTCTAAGCAGTATAAATTCCCTGAAAGTCTGTGATGCACATCCCTCCGTCCAGATATAACTATTTACTCTCTATCTCGGAAGGTGGCCCTTATTGTAGAATTAACTGTTCCATGGGAATCAGATATCCCAAAAGACCAGGAGTACAAATTAAATAAATACCATGATCTCGCAAATGTCGTAACCCGGAACGGCTTCACTGTTCACCTCCACGCGGTGGAAGTTGGCGCTCGTGGCCTGCCAGCTAAATCTCTATTTCCCCTCTTTAAAGATCTTGGTCTTTCTAGAAAAATAATCAACTCTTTCATAGAAAAAATATATAAAACCGCGATTTGCGTTAAAATTGTAATATTGTTATATTTGATAAGGTTTGTAAAGAAGTTTGTAAGTTTTTATTTTTATTTCGATTTAATGGCTCGTTGGTAACAAACTCAGCCAATTGTATCATATTTTAAATGTTGGTAGCATTCGAAATTTGAATTATTTCGTAATGTCACTTTCATTTAGAAAACGGCTTTGCCGAAGTGATCAATAGTTTAATTTTTATTTTTTCGCTTAATTCGTCTCAATTGAAGGCATTTTGTGTTGCATAAGGATAAGCCCTATTTATGAGATATATGGATGAATAGTGATCGTTAGTCGACTGCAAAAGGACCTTTAAACTTACATTGCACCGTCGAAAGTCGTGCACATCCGTAAGTATATCTCATCCAAACATAAGCATTTCCCAATACAAACTGGGATTTCCTTCGCTACTTTTTAAGTAGCTTTTACTAATTTTATTTTAAATAAAAACATCCTATAAACAGATTTCTTTACAAACCTTATCAAATATAACAATATTATACTGTTTTCTACAATATTTCTTTACAATTTTTTAATATTTTACAATTTTATATAGGTTTACCCTATTTTGATAACATTATACAATCTTTATTATAAACTCCTCTGCCAGAAATTAAGATTGAAGTTTCTTCTTTCATTTCATTGAGCATATGGAGGTTTTTTATTTTTATTTCGATTTAATGGCTCGTTGGTAACAAACTCAGCCAATTGTATCATATTTTAAATGTTGGTAGCATTCGAAATTTGAATTATTTCGTAATGTCACTTTCATTTAGAAAACGGCTTTGCCGAAGTGATCAATAGTTTAATTTTTTATTTTTTCGCCTAATTCGTCTCAATTGAAGGCATTTTGTGTTGCATAAGGATAAGCCCTATTTATGAGATATATGGATGAATAGTGATCGTTAGTCGACTGCAAAAGGACCTTTAAACTTACATTGCACCGTCGAAAGTCGTGCACATCCGTAAGTATGTCTCATTCAAATATTAGCATTTCCCGATCCAAGCTGGGATTTTCTTCGCTGCTTTTTAAGTAGCTTTTACTAATTTTATTTTTAAATAAAAATATCATCCTATAAAAGGATTTCTTTACAAAACTTATCAAATATAAAAATATTATACCGTTTTCTACAATGTTTCTTTATATATTTTATAATATTATACAATTTTATACTGGTTTACCGTATTTTGATAACAATATACAGCCTTTTATATAAACTTCTCTGCCAGAAATTGAGATTGAAGATTCTTCTTTCATTTCATTAAGCATATGGAGTTTTTTATTTTTATTTCGATTTAATGGCTCGTTGATAACAAACTCAGCCGTATTGTATCATATTTTAAATGTTGGTAGCATTCGAAATTTTAATTATTTCGATATGTCACCTTCATTTATGTCACGGCTTTGCCGAAGTGATCAATTTGTTTAATTTTTGATTTTTTCGCTTTAATTCGTCTCAATTGGAGGCATTTTGTGTTGCAAAAGCATTAGCTTGATTTTTGAGATATATGGATGAATAGTGATCGTTAGTCGACTGCAAAAGGACCTTTAAACTTACATTGCACCGTCGAAAGTCGTGCACATCCGTAAGTATGTCTCATTCAAATATTAGCATTTCCCGATCCAAGCTGGGATTTTCTTCGCTGCTTTTTAAGTAGCTTTTACTAATTTTATTTTAAATAAAAATATCATCCTATAAAAGGATTTCTTTACAAAACTTATCAAATATAAAAATATTATACCGTTTTCTACAATGTTTCTTTACATATTTTATAATATTATACAATTTTATACTGGTTCACCGTATTTTGATAACAATATACAGCCTTTTATATAAACTTCTCTGCCAGAAATTAAGATTGAAGATTCTTCTTTCATTTCATAAAGCATATGGAGTTTTTTATTTTTATTTCGATTTAATGGCTCGTTGATAACAAACTCAGCCGTATTGTATCATATTTTAAATGTTGGTAGCATTCGAAATTTTAATTATTTCGATATGTCACCTTCATTTATGTCACGGCTTTGCCGAAGTGATCAATTTGTTTAATTTTTGATTTTTTCGCTTTAATTCGTCTCAATTGGAGGCATTTTGTGTTGCAAAAGGATTAGCTTGATTTTTGAGATATATGGATGAATAGTGATCGTTAGTCGACTGCAAAGGGACCTTTAAATTTACATTGCACCGTCGAAAGTCGTGCACATCCGTAAGTATGTCTCATTCAAATATTAGCATTTCCCGATCCAAGCTGGGATTTCCTTCGCTGCTTTTTAAGTAGCTTTTACTAATTTTATTTTAAATAAAAATATCATCCTATAAAAGGATTTCTTTACAAAACTTATCAAATATAAAAATATTATACCGTTTTCTACAATGTTTCTTTACATATTTTATAATATTATACAATTTTATACTGGTTCACCGTATTTTGATAACAATATACAGCCTTTTATATAAACTTCTCTGCCAGAAATTAAGATTGAAGATTCTTCTTTCATTTCATAAAGCATATGGAGTTTTTTATTTTTATTTCGATTTAATGGCTCGTTGATAACAAACTCAGCCGTATTGTATCATATTTTAAATGTTGGTAGCATTCGAAATTTTAATTATTTCGATATGTCACCTTCATTTATGTCACGGCTTTGCCGAAGTGATCAATTTGTTTAATTTTTGATTTTTTCGCTTTAATTCGTCTCAATTGGAGGCATTTTGTGTTGCAAAAGCATTAGCTTGATTTTTGAGATATATGGATGAATAGTGATCGTTAGTCGACTGCAAAAGGACCTTTAAACTTACATTGCACCGTCGAAAGTCGTGCACATCCGTAAGTATGTCTCATTCAAATATTAGCATTTCCCGATCCAAGCTGGGATTTTCTTCGCTGCTTTTTAAGTAGCTTTTACTAATTTTATTTTAAATAAAAATATCATCCTATAAAAGGATTTCTTTACAAAACTTATCAAATATAAAAATATTATACCGTTTTCTACAATGTTTCTTTACATATTTTATAATATTATACAATTTTATACTGGTTCACCGTATTTTGATAACAATATACAGCCTTTTATATAAACTTCTCTGCCAGAAATTAAGATTGAAGATTCTTCTTTCATTTCATAAAGCATATGGAGTTTTTTATTTTTATTTCGATTTAATGGCTCGTTGATAACAAACTCAGCCGTATTGTATCATATTTTAAATGTTGGTAGCATTCGAAATTTTAATTATTTCGATATGTCACCTTCATTTATGTCACGGCTTTGCCGAAGTGATCAATTTGTTTAATTTTTGATTTTTTCGCTTTAATTCGTCTCAATTGGAGGCATTTTGTGTTGCAAAAGGATTAGCTTGATTTTTGAGATATATGGATGAATAGTGATCGTTAGTCGACTGCAAAGGGACCTTTAAACTTACATTGCACCGTCGAAAGTCGTGCACATCCGTAAGTATGTCTCATTCAAATATTAGCATTTCCCGATCCAAGCTGGGATTTCCTTCGCTGCTTTTTAAGTAGCTTTTACTAATTT
>OX155957.1:20899034-21121534 GCA_944548615.1 Micropterix aruncella
ATATATATATATATATATATATATATATATATATATATATATATATATATATATATATATATATATATATATATATATATATATATATATATATATATATATATATATATATATATATATATATATATATATATATATATATATATATATATATATATATATATATATATATATATATATATATATATATATATATATATATATATATATATATATATATATATATATATATATATATATATATATATATATATATATATATATATATATATATATATATATATATATATATATATATATATATATATATATATATATATATATATATATATATATATATATATATATATATATATATATATATATATATATATATATATATATATATATATATATATATATATATATATATATATATATATATATATATATATATATATATATATATATATATATATATATATATATATATATTATTTTCAATAATATATAAAATTAGATTCATGAAAAGTTACTTATCTGGGGTCCTGGTGGACCAGAAACATTTTAACGATAGTTAATGTCCTCTTTAAATACTTAGGGCAGCAGCACCTGTTTCCGCAATTGATAACTCATCAAAGTTAACAAAGACTCCGCCATCTGTTATTATAAAATTTAACAGCCAAGTACATCGTGACAACTTGCTAAAATCGTCCAAATCTTTCAATATAAGATGTAAAAGCAATAGTAGCAAGCTAAACACGTCTCACTTAAAAATAACGGGAGAGTCACGACCGGTATACATATCTGAGCATTTAACAAATAGAGCAAAATACATTCAAATGCTAACGAAGAACTTTGCAAAAGAAAACAACTATACACATTGCTGGACAAAGAATGGTCAAATTTTTCTTAAAAAGCAAGAAAATGGCAGAACTTTTCATATCAAAAACGAGAATATTCTGTCACAAATTAGGTAATCATCTATTACCTATTTGTAACGGCTTACCATATAATTCTTATGCCTGCCCTATCACCTATCATCTATCACCTTTCAATTTTTGTGTGCATTGCTATGTTTTTCCTATTTTTGAGTTTATCGATCCTGTTTATTTCTCTGTAATTAGTATTATTCTTTATTTTTATCTCAAGATGCATAATTTACTGTATTACTATTTTAGAAATAGTTTAAATACAAAGGAAGCTCTTACACCTAGGTTAAGATATAATATTTTATCACTGATGAATTATCCCGTTATATTCGTATACCCTCCTACGCTAATAGTCCTAATATTATTTTCTATACAATGTTATATTATACTGATACCTACCAATTATTTTTGCTATTATTTCATATACAGTCTTATGTTACCACTGATAATATTTATTACTTTTATATTCTATTACATTTTTAATAGATCTATTGTTATTATACTTGTTTCATATTATATTATTATAATCTATTTAAAAATGTATGTTTTATCTATTGTTTCGATTTTGTTACTCTCTGGCGAATATTTTTATAAACATGTCTTTATGATTATTTTAAAATTTCTACCTAGATACAATGACCCCAGAACAGTGTTTTTAAGGTACAAGAGGACGCTTGAGTCACACATTATACTCAGATTGAATGTCTTTGCTGGTAGCGAAAATATAATAATTTTTTTTCTTGTTTTTTACATTCTATATTCTCTTGGTTTAAAAGTTATATTAAAAATAACCTATGTTCATCCCTGCACACATTCTATGCACTATTTAGGCACATATATCAATATCACCCCATCCCACTCTAGATAAAACCCTTGATGAATTTAATTGTCCTTTCAGTAACGAATCCAGTCTAGACGTTGAGGAACACGGTTCAGAGGCAAACGATATGTTGAGCTCCGACGAACTAGTTAATAGTCCGTCTCTCCATAATGTACTTTTAACCACTTTTCCCACATTCAAAAATGCATTCAATATATGCCATATTAACGCTCAGAGCGTTCCCCAACATTATCCTGACCTGCTAGCTACATTCGCTGGACTTAATATTCACGCACTTCTTATCAGTGAAACAATGCTGAAACCATCGCTGCCTTCGCACCAATTTCCCCTGCCGGGTTTTATTCTAATACGCAACGACAGAGTCGGCTGGAGATGCGGTGGCGTAGGTATTTATCTAAGATCTGATCTTCGTTATAAAATACTGTGCCAATCTCCATCGAATGTCCGCGGTCGTCCAGAGTATCTCTTCATAGAGGTGAATCTTCAATTCACTTCAATTCTTCTCGGTGTCGTATACTGCCCTCCCCAAATTAATTACTTTCAAGAATTAGAGTCACTTCTTGAAGGTCTCGTACCTAATTATGAACATTCAGTACTTATGGGCGACCTCAATACCTGCCTTCTAAAACAGGATTATCGTTCGTCTAAGCTATCTCAAATTATCTCCTCGCTCGATCTCAATCTACTCCCACTTGAAGCTACCCACTATGATAAAGCGTCCCGTAGTCTCATTGATCTAATTATTACATCTTCTCCGGATAGGATCAACAGCCATGGGCAGTACACCGCTTCTGGATTCTCGCACCATGACTTACTATATCTCTCCTATAAAATCCGAAGTCCCAAGCCACCACCTAGGTTTTTGTATCGGCGGGATCTGAGGACCATTGACTACACGCAGTTGTCTCATGATGCATATAACATGGAGTGGCATAACGTTGTTCATTTGGGATCTGTAGACGAGAAGGTCGAATTTCTAAATAAACTCATTATACAGCTCTATGACAAGCACGCGCCGATTAAAAAGATTCGTATTAAACACCCAGCTTCTCCCTGGATTACGGATGAAATCAAGGGATTGATGGCAAAACGGGATAAACTTAAATCTACATTCAAAAGTGCTCCCTCCGATGAACTGTGGAATTCGTTTAAGTTGTTGAGGAATCAATGTAACCAATTGTGTCGTAATGCCAAAAGATCCTACATTTGTCGTAATCTTGCAAATTCGAGCCCAAAGAACACCTGGAAATTTCTTCATTCCCTCGGAGTGGGTAAAACCACGTCAAACCCCATGAACTCCAAATTTGACCTAAATGTTGTCAACGCCCACTTTGCAAAACCACCATGTATTCTTGAGGATGATACAAAGGCTGCTTCCATAAAGTCTATCCGTGAGGAGGTTCCGCATAATGTAAGCAAATTTACGTTTTCTCCAGTTCGACAAGCGGAAATAAGAAGAATAGTAAGAGGAATTAAGTCTAGAGCGTATGGATGTGACAACATAAACAAAGACCTCATCCTACCAATACTTGAAATATTTTTACCTACACTCACACATATTATAAATTTTTCTATTTTTAATTCAGTAGTTCCAAATTTATGGAAACAGGCTATTATCATACCCCTCCCTAAAGTCCAATCGCCAGATTCTGCTAAAGATTTCAGGCCTATTTCAATATTACCAATATTCTCCAAAGTTTTAGAGCGGGTTGTTTACACCCAGCTTAATAATTTCTTAGATAACAACAAATTGTTAGATCCCCTTCAGTCTGGTTTCCGCCCTGGTCACAGTACCACTACTGTACTAGTCAAAGTTACCGACGACATTAGACGCGCTATGAATGATAGAAAACTAACTATTCTCACGCTGCTTGATTTCAGTAGCGCATTTAATTCTGTCGACTTTGAACTTCTCCTTGAGCGACTCCGATCGCTCAATATCTCTAGAGGAGTGGTGAGTTGGTTTGACTCCTACTTGCGCGGACGCTACCAGTGTGTTAAATCGTCTGAGGGCCAATCAGACTTGCTCGAGCTCACAGCTGGTGTCCCGCAAGGGTGTGTCCTATCCCCACTGCTCTTCTCTATCTTCATTAACCCGATTGCCAAGGGCTTAACTACATCCTATCATTTATATGCTGATGACCTTCAAATTTACCTCCATGCCAGACCTGATGACCTGCCTTCTGCCGTGTCGACTATGAACTCTAATTTAGAACACATATCAAGTTGGGCCGAAAAACATGGCATAATCATAAATCCAGCCAAATCACAAGCGATTGTGATTGGTGGCCAGAAACTCAAGTCTAATACTAACAAAACGTCAATGTTACCCCTCAAAATAAACGGTAATATTATTGAGTATACCAAATCTGTCAAGAATCTTGGAATAGTCATGGACGAATTTCTTTCGTGGCAGGCACACGCCAACCAAATTAGTCGTCGTATTTTCAATGGCCTTGATAGCCTCCGAAGGTTACAGAGATTCCTTCCAGCAGCAACTAAGCAAACTTTAGTAAGAACACTGCTACTTCCAATTCTAGACTATGCTGATGTCGGTACTATAGATATGAAAGAGAAGATACTGGATAAATTCGAACGGCTACAAAATATCTGCATACGATATATATTCGACTTGCGTAAATTTGATCACGTAAGCGAATATCGCGATGGACTCCATTGGCTTCGAATTCGTGAGCGCAGAAATCTGCACGCCCTCTCACTCCTTTATAAAGTCCTAAATAGTCCCATAGCACCTCCTTACCTTAAAGACCTCTTTCTCCCGTTAGGAAGTCATGGTGTTCCACTCAGGTCAAGCCAGGACAACACCATAGCAATTCCACTACATCAGTCTTCTTTTTTCACTAACTCATTTAGCGTCCATTCTGCTCGACTTTGGAACCAGCTTCCGCATGCTATTCGTCATGCAACATCCTTGCCCTGTTTCAAGGCGTTACTGAAAAAAAACATTTTCTCCCTCAAAATATTAACTAAGAACCAACCCTCCCCCTATCCCCTCCCCCCTTCCCCCTTTCGTTGGGTTGTTGACTGGATAGAAGCATAAGAACTTTGTAATATCTATCATTTTATATAAGCAGTTATTTTTATTATTATTTATCTGTAGCTTCTATGTATTTATTATTATAATATACATATATTATATTATAAATTATATATATTTTTTTTATGTATGTATGTATATTTGGATGTATGTATATGTATATTTATGTGTATATGTTTATGTATGTGAGCTGTATTGATACTTTTATTTAATATTACACGGTTGGCTGTAAGAAATCGTGAAACGATAAGCCCGCCGTTTGTACTAAGTTAAAATAGACTTTAAGTTTTCTTTACCCATGTATTTTTTTTTTTGTTAGTACAATAAAGGTATTTTTCATTTCATTTCATTTCATTTCATTTCATTTCATTTCATTTCATTTCATAACTTATGATGTTCTTAGTTATTGCAGCCGAATTACTGTATGCCCTTGGATGTAATAAGTATAGGAGGATGGTTTCTGTAACAGAAATAGATGTTAGTAACTTATTTTAGAAGAAATTATATGACTGAGAATATGTCGACACTAGTCGTATTCATCTCTATGACATTTCAGAAATGTCATAGAGATGAATACGACTAGTGTCGAAATATTCTCAGTCATATAATTTCTTCTAAAATAAGTTACTAACATCTATTTCTGTTACAGAAACCATCCTCCTATACTTATTACATCCAAGGGCATACAGTAATTCGGCTGCAATAACTAAGAACATCATAAGTTATCAATTGCGGAAACAGGTGCTGCTGCCCTAAGTATTTAAAGAGGACATTAACTATCGTTAAAATGTTTCTGGTCCACCAGGACCCCAGATAAGTAACTTTTCATGAATCTTATTTTATATATTATTGAAAATAATTTTTTTAAAAATACACCCTTCAAATATCAATATATATATATATATATATATATATATATATATATATATATATATATATATATATATATATATATATATATATATATATATATATATATATATATATATATATATATATATATATATATATATAATATTTCAGTTTCTGTAACGGCAGTCATGTTTTTTTTTTAATATATTCACTTGTAATCTAAAAAAGTATCATAAGTAATCATAAGTAATCTAAAAAAGATACTCACGTAATTTTCCACATTTAACCGCAGCGACATAAAACAAGCATAACACCAAAACCACAACTTCTCGCGCCATAATAGTTTAGAAGGATAATATAAATTTAACGATTACACCTGACCATTGACTCACTGACTTTGAAGTGGTGAAGAGTGCTGCTGAACGCAAATTTATAAACTCGCGTGCGAGTCAAATCGGAGCATCATTACGCATTATCATTGCGGGCATACTGGTAATTGCGGGCTCGTCTTTCTTTAGGTCGTAAAACTACACTGTCAGTAGGTGAAATTATCGTTATGTAAGCGAGTAATAAAAATTGTGACTACTATAAATGCCGATACCAGTTTACATGACCTAATGAAACCAATTAGTTTATAGTCGTCATATCTGAGATAATAAAAAATGAGCATCGCATCGCTAATTATTATTCAATTAATTGATTTGAATATCGATCATTAGGTCTTGTCATCACGATGGCTAAGTCATGGTAATAGGTAGGTCATGGTTTCTGTCATAGATTTGACTTCCAGCGCGTTCCTGATTTTTATTTTCCGATACGACGCAATATGGGAAAGTAGTGTGCTCTTACAGAAATTATATTCCTAGATTATCACTAAGTAAACTATGTGCTTTTGCACTTGCCTATTTTTGGTAACTTTTGGTACTTTTATTTTTCCGGCCCAGCAACCAACCAACTAGAACTGTCAACTACACCGGGTGGCCGAATGGTCGTTTCAAGAGCAGTTGCCGTAAAGTTAAGAACTACCCCCGCTCTACAGGAGACAGTACTGTTTCCAGACTCCCCGGGCTGTTAGTCGAATTCACAATCGATTGGCTGACGCCGCACAGTGCGCAAACCGTCCAGTAGCGCCCAAAGGTTGACTACTAGGGGAGACTGGCCCGCAGGCCAGAGTCCTTCCGGGCTTGCACTTCTGCGTGGAGGCCGCCTGATGGGTGTTGACCCGTGAGTTTGACCTACCCTAAACGTATGGAGCTTAGTGGCCTAACTGCAACAGGGACCATTAGTTCCTAACCGATTAGGCGAGAAAAAATGTGAAAGCGCTAAAAAAACGGGATGTAATCTTTGACCAGAAGCACCAGCTGTGTCGCTTGGAAAACTGCTAAGTAAAAGAATATTTCCTTTTCATTCTTCTTTATGGATCGGAAACGCGGAAATTACCACTTTTTTATTTTATTTTATACAATAAACCATTTGGTATGTATCCCTACTCTTGGAATAGTCAATTTTTTTATACAAGATAATATGTTATACCTTATGTGGTATAATTATTTTTTAATACAGATTGACTACTTTTTAAACGGAAAAAACAATTAATAAATAAATTTACAATTAAAATAAATGGTCCTTTAAAAAAACTATTTGAGGTGCTAAAATATTAAGTAGGTATAGTTAAAAAATACAAATAGTCAAAATATAAAAACGAATAGTCAGTTATAAAATAGTCAAATCAGAAATACCACAATTATAATTTTACAAATAGAAATGTCCCAATAGAAATAGTCAATACAAATTTTATTAATATAATCCATCTCCGATTATCAAAATGATTGGATGTATAATAGTCAAGATTTTTTTTTTACATATATTGTATTAAAATAAAAGTAATCATGAAAGATTAGGAAATTCAATATTGTCAAAGTCCCTAATAGAATAAATTGGATTCTTGATAAGAATGTCCTGGACCTTTTTCTTAAAATGAACGTCTCCAAGACCTCTGACGCACAATGGAATCTTATTATAAAAAAGGTTGGACTGGTCCAGGAAACTATTTCTAACCTTACTCAGTCGTACTTTGTAAGTACGCAAGTCTTGTTTCTTCCGAGTCTTATGCGAATGAGTATCCGAATTTTTTATAGTAGTATTGATGTTTTTTCTTGCATACATGATACCCTGGTATACATAAGCGGCATATACATTGTCATGATACCAGATTCAATGAAATGCGGCCTGCAAGATGTCAGCGATGATATTTTATTTATTTTATTTATTTAAAGCAATGCACATAATAAGCGACAAGCGTAACAAATTATATTTAATATCTACACTGCACTAAAACCCACAGCAAGTTGTGTCACGTTTATAGTGAAGATCGGTCCCATGTCGCCCAACTAAGTATGAACACTTGTTCTAGGGCAGACATATTAAACAAATACTAGTTTTAAAAGAAAACATAATCAAAAGAAAAAAAAGTAGTTTAAACAAAAAGAAAAAAAGCGAAAATGGAAAAAAAACATTGAATTAAATATATGTAAATATGCATAAAAATAAAATATGTAAATATATAATTATATACACATATCCTTCAGTTAATAATAAACTATATAGTCATAATTTAAATTATAAATAAAATTTGTAATATTTGTAAGAAAAATAAAAAGTCACAATAAAATTATAATACCATTAATAGTAAAGTTTCTAAAAAAATTAAATAGTCACAAAGAAAAATTTAAATAATAGAAATAGTCACAAAGTGCAGCCAAACAAAGCTAGATAGTTGAGAGTTCTTGGTGTATTCTGTACCTTCCTGGCCCAAGCATCCACGACACCAGTTGTTTCTTAAAAATTGGAATGCTCGGGCTAATCTTTATACCTGCAGGTAGGATGTTATATATCCTAGGACCTAGATAAGTGAAATTTCTTTGGCCAAATGATGTACTTCTTCGGGGAACTGCAACGTAGTCACTAGTGGCACGTCTTGTGTGTTTAGTTTGCTGGGATTTAATTTTTTCCTTAAGAACGATCCGACCTAAAATCATTTTCACATATAACATGCGCACTTCTAAAACATGCATTTCCTTAAATGTGAGATCTGATGCATACGTGAACGGTTTTCTTAAGGCGCTGATATACGACTTTAATGATTTTAAACTGATAATTACGTCTAAACGAGTACTGCTTACGATTCGAAAAAAATATATGTTAAACAAGAATATATACCTAATATTTTAATCTGTGAATATTTTAGATTTTGTTTATATTACATAGTGTAATTAATTTGGGAAATGAGGTCTAACCGAACACAAGAACGATAATTACGCAACTACTATCTAGTGTATTATTATGTTACCTGCACCATTTTAAAGATAATTTAATTATCTATCTTCTTATCTGTGATTTTTTTTGAAAAGTCAAAGAATAATATCCGATTTTGCTTATTCGAACAAAATTGGTGCGCGAGTTATAAAGCGGGCCTCGCCGGCGACGAGACTCAGTACGACTGCGACCACTGTCACGGGTGGATGCTGACGCTGCGCTCCGAACGAAAAAAATACGTTAATTAAAAACAAAATGGCCAGAAACTCAAAAATTTTAAAACTTAATCGCAGTATGTTAGAGAAAAATAGATTATTAAGGTAAGTAACGTGTATTAGTGTATTATTACGTGTATATTATTACCATTTGTCTACTCTGATGCTCTTTGCCTGACGTCAAATTGGGGTGACCACACGAATAGGATTCGTGCAACAATTTAACTAATCAACACATAAAATAAATTACTTCTTTTATTTTATAAACTGACGTGATTACTGTTTTTATTTTAGGCGAATACGAAACAACACTAATTCTGAAGATGTAAATTCACAGACGAGGTGAGTAAACAGTGTAGGTAAACAAAACTACATCAAAAGGTAATGCTCACAGGTAAATGCATACCTAATTTAATATTTTGATATTAGTGTAATTCGAACAATAATTATGTTCTAACTATCAGAACTTTAAAGTTTTATCAGAACTGTCGGAATCAAAATATTATTTTGAAATCAAATATCAAACTTGAATATTGAATTTGAAAATCGATTTAGGGCCGATTTATATATGAAACCTGCAAGTAAAAGTACAAATATATGTAAGTTGAACCATCGGTTTACTAAATTCATTCATAAAGCGACAAAATTTAATTCGGGTTTTCGTAGTATGACGTAAATTATACTTTGGTTGAAGGGGGTTGTTTTTGTTGCAAAAAGATAATTGTGGTTTTTAGCCAAAAATTTTGTAGTAATAATAATAAACCTACTTATAACATAGTTACGCGCATCCCTGACTCACTGACTGACTTTGTAACGCTGTAGGTAAAGACAGTATTTTTTTTAATTTGTCAGTTTTTAAACTTGAAATGCTACTTCGAATTTCGAATTTGAGATTGTAGGTACTTCGAATTTCAAACTTGAAATTGTGCTTTGAATTTCGAACTTGACATTCTACTACGAATTTCAAACTTGAAATTCTACTTCGAATTTCGAACTTGACATTTTACTTCGAATTTCGAACTTGACATTCTACTACGAACTTCGAACTTGAAATTCTACTTCAAATTTCGAACTTGACATTTTACTTCGAATTTCGAACTTGACATTCTACTTCGAATTACGAATTTAACATTCAAGTTCGAATTTCGCACTTGACATTTTGACATTTGAAATTCGGAATTTCGGTTAAATTTCGATAATTTCTGACGATGAAAATATTGCAAAAAACAGTTGTCAAAACAAGAGAATGTGAAAATAGACCCGAGTGGACTTTTCTTGATGAGGAAGTACCATTTCTTGGTGCGTCACCAGACGGTATCATTGATGAAAATGCAATTGTTGAAATAAAATGTCCAATCACAGCTTACAAACTAGGATTAGAAAAAGCTATTCATGAAAAAAAGATATCGTTCTACAAAAAAATACAGAACGGTAATTATATAATAAACAAAAAAAAATATTGGTGGTATCAAATACAGAGGCAATTGCATGTAACAAGAAGATCTAAGTGTATGCTTGGTATTTGGTCTGGGGATAAGTTTCCTGTAAAAATATAATTAATTTACAAGGATTGCACCTTTTGGGAAACTAAAATGAAAAATAAGTTGATTAAGTTTTACACAGATTGCATGCTTCCTGAACTGGTAGATCCTAGACATACGGGGAATATGATAATTAGAGACCTAGTACCCTTATATAGTTAGTGCTATAGAGGGGCGCAAAAGGAAAAAGGAAGAGGAAAAAGAAAAGAAAAAAACACAGACAAAAAACGAAGAATGACGATTTTGAATGAAGTCAATAAAGACGAAGACACACTTCATGATCAAAGTCCTAGTATAGCTACTGAAAAAGTACTGATTTTTGATGAGTTTTAAATTCAGTTACCAATCGAAAAACCCACACGAACACCGCACACACACACACACACACACACACACACACACACACACACACACACACACACACACACACACACACCAACACATGCACAAACACACACACGCACACACACCACACACGTGTGTCGAAGCTCATCATTTGCTTCAATAGCTGACAAATACACCCAGTGCACCACTACTTATTACGGTTCAATCGTGGCAGTAGTTTTCGATGGATACCCAACAGATCCTACACAAAAAGGCACGAAGAGCTCTGAAATCTCCGGAAATAATATTTGATAAAAATACTAAGGCTCAGGTTTCACAAGAGAATTTCTTATCAAACGACAAAGTAAAATTCGTTTCACCGACCTGCTGAAAACGAGAATGGAAAAGCATAACATTCGGTTACTGCATGCTAAGGAAGATGCTGACAGGCTCATAATCACTACAGCTGTCACTTTTGTCTCTTCCTATGATATAGTGTTAGACGCTGGCGAGGACATCGACTTGTTTATAATCCTCACTGGGATCTCACGCCATCGTGACGTTATATTTCAAGAAACGTGTAATACACAATGCTGCAGATGTGATCTATTCCAGAATCACCTCTTCAACGTAACATCAAAACCGGAGATTTTTCTTTTCATCCACACTTTCAGTGGGTGTGACTCGGCATCTTGCTTCTTCGGGCAAGGGAAGATAAAAATGTTTTTCATACTCCAAAAACACTCGGACCTCGGAAAGAAAGCTGCTATTTCTCTTGACACCACCTCTACACCTGATGAGATAGCAGCAGCAGGGGACCAGATTTGATAGTTTCTCTGTACAGTGGCAACACCGAATACGACATCCAGAGCCTCGATGAGCTGCGGTATCATCTATTCGAGAGGGCTGCAGCCAAAACGAGCTTCAATCTCGCCAGGTTGAATACAAGAGAGGCTACCCGTCAATTCTACCGCACCTACCAGCTATCGGGTACCAAATTAAATCGTTCTTATACAGCTCGTATACAGCTCTACTCTATATTTCTAAATATATAAATTGTCTTTCGTCACTTTCTCTTCAACTGTCAATTCTGTTGCAGGTGCATAAATGGCTGGGAGCCGGACAGGACCCTCTCGACTGGGGATGAATATCCACCTCACAAGGCCTCAGTCCCAAAATGATGACCAGAGACGCAGCGCCACAACACCTTTTGCCGATTCAGCAACTATACCAGGACTTTGATTACGAAGCGTGTCTTCGTCTTTATTGACTTCATTCAAAATCGTCATTTTTCGTTTCTTGTTTTTTTTCCTCATCCCTTTTTTATTTGCGTCCCTGTATAGCACTAACTATATAAGAGGGGTCTCTAATGATCATATCCCTCGTATGCCTAGGATCGACTAGTTCATTATCCTATGTTTTTTATTACCTTTATGCTATGTTTTTTTGCTAATTGCGGGCGTTTTTGTTTACGTAATTACGTAATTCTTGTTTACCAAATTTTCTAACAATAATAAAATGATTACAATACAAATCCGATTATTATTTCACAATACGTACTTTTATTTATTTAATACCTTTGAATCTTGAAGGTAACTATTTTCGTACGTATGGTCACTCTACAAGCCGCTCTCGGCGCGCGCGGCATTTCCAGTTTTCTTATCACGCGTTGGCTCCGCCCAATCCCCCCAAGCCGTTGACAATAGTCGTCGCCTTAATATTATTTTGATCAAACCTTTTTGCGCGACAAGAAGTGGTTGAAGAACCGTTTTCGCACATCCTCCCCAACCAATAATGCCGTAGTAGAAAATGGACTCACATAGCGCATAATATGTCAATTTAATAGTACGTCGGTCTAATATGTTGCGGAGATCCCTAAACACGTAGCCAAGTTGTCTAATTTTTGTGGATAAATAATCAATATGCCCAGACCACCGTAAGTTGTTGTCGATTATGATTCCAAGATATTTAATAGAGTTTACCCTTTCTACGTTCAAACATCGGCAGGTCAGCTTATTGTCACAGTCATGTATAACCAGATGAAGATTTTCTGGTGCTTGTCCAGCTTTTGTAGCACTAAATGCAACAAATTTGGTCTTGCCGATATTAAGTGTGAGCAAAGCCTCATCTAACCAATCTTTTACCAATTCCATCTCCTGATTTGCCATTTGAAATACTTCATGCCAATTACTGCCTTGAAAAATAATTACTGTGTCGTCAGCATATGTGATAGTTTTATTTGTCACTAGATCGCATAGACTATTAATATAAACTAGAAACAGGATCGGTCCCAGAACACTGCCTTGTGGTACGCCATAATTTAAGTTTCTCAGATTGCTATTAACATTTTCAATGCACACATATTGTTTTCTGTCAGTAATGTAACTTCTGAACCAGGCTAATGTCTTGTTTTTCGCTCCTATATCCTGTAGTCGCTGTATTAGACCGTCATGTGGGACAGTGTCGAACGCCTTTGCTAGATCTAAAAAGACAGCTAAACATTTTTCACCTCTGTCTATACAAGATGACACAGTTTTTGTTAGCTCGGCCAAAGCATCTGATGTACCTAGGTCCTTAAGGAACCCAAATTGGTTTTTAGAGAAAAAATCGTTCGAATTTAAATATTCTATTAGCCTTTTCTTTGTTACTTTTTCAAAAATTTTGGACAGTGTGTTAAGCAAGGAGATCGGTCGGTAGTTTTGAATGTTCGAATGATCACCGCCTTTGTAAATTGGAATTACTTTTGCACATTTCAGGCACTCTGGAAATATCCCTTGTTGGTAGCTAATATTGACTAGGTGACAAATGGGCCCGATTATATAATCAATAGCACTTTTATATATAGAAACACTAATTCCGTCCATGCCCGAGGATGACGAATTTTTTAGTGAAGTTATTATTGTTTTTACTTCTTCTTCAGTCGTTTGCGTCAGTTCGAAGCTAACTCCGATAGAATCTAACTTAGTGGAGGCTAACTTCGTTTTTTTACCGTGGTCTGAAATTCCCTTGTTGAAGTTAAGTTTATTTTTGGCAAGTTCTAATCCTACCTTAGAAAAGTGACTATTTATGAAATTTGCCATTAGCATTGGATTATCTCTAGAAAAAGTTTCGCCTCCGGCCTTAATTTCCTTAATTGGTGCCTGCTTACCAGAATCCATGGACGTTGCCTCTTTGATTACAGCCCAAGTTTTTTTACAGTCGCCTTTAACTGCCTCTAGTTTATTTTTATAAAATCTTTCTTTAGTTGATTTAATGATTTTATTGCACATATTTCTATATTTGGCATATTTTTCCTTGAGAATTAAATTTTCTGGATTGCGTTTAGTTGCCGAGTGCAGCTTGTCCCTATTGTGCAAGCATCGTAGAAGACCGTCTGAAATCCATGGTTTAATTTTTTGCGATCTGTGAGGTATCCTAACATATTTGTAGGATGTATTCTTTTCTATAATATGTGTTAGCGTTAGTGTAAAATAATCCACAGCTTTGTTTATTTCAGTCGCATCATATAAGAGATTCCAATCTATTTCGCTAATATTTCGACATATATCAGGTAGGTTTATTATTTTCTTTTTACTTTGTAAATTGTTAGTTTTATTGTACGGAGTTTTACCGTGTAATTTTATGCATATGGGATAGTGATCAGTTACAGCACTTTGATAAATAACCGAGGATATATCTTTATTAGTTCGACACATGAAGTGATCAATACAGGAACTCATATTAGCAATTACCCTTGTAGGTTCGTTTATTTGAGAGCGCAGTCCATGTAGTAACATTAAATCCAGATAATCATCTGCTTGCCTGTGTTTATTACCTGCGATGGAGATGTTTACATCGCCTCCTAAGATTAGATTTTGTTTAGAAGAGTTGTCTTGTAGAATCTGGTCAAGATGTTCAAGGAAGAGCGAGATGTTAGATGTAGACGGGCTTCTATAAAGTGCGATGATACTAGTTGTGTTGTTTATATCGAATTGGAGGCAGTTAGCTCCTGGGATTGTTATTTCTTTTACGGATGTCTGACCTAACGTTTCCTTAAAGTATATCACAATACCATCATTCTGCAGGTAATTTACCTTACTTGTGGATGATACGTATCCCGGGATAGGTTTTACAAGTGGTGATTTTTTTAACCATGCTTCGGTCATGATGATAATATCAAAATTACAATTTAGGTCTTGGAGGGTAACTAAGAAGTTATCGAAGTTTTTCGTTATGCTTCTAATATTAATGCATATTATTTTTAGAAATCCAGGACCACCCAAGATGGCTCGACAAACTTTCGGGTTGCTTCCGTTGTAGGTATGGAAAGAATCAGAAATAATTGAGTCTATTATGTCCATAATTTTCGAAAAAAGGTTCTACCGTAGTGAAATTTCTTTTGTAAGGTTGCAGGATACTTCTAGTTTGCGAAACAATATCAATGTGACAATTTATGTAATGAATAAGATAGAAATGATGACTATTAAAATTACGTAATATTAAATCAATATCGGTATCTATATATATAATAATAAAATTATAATTTAATAGTCTTGAGTTCAATAAATAAATAATAAAAATAATAAACATGAAAACTTCGAATAAAATGCTATTATGGCAAGTATGTAGTTCATGATAACCATAATTCATGGCGCTTACGAAATCATGTCGAAATCGTTGAAAAATAATTGTCTTTTGCAGCATTATCGATAGAATATCCAGGATATCAAATACAATTATTACTTTGAAGCTAAAAAAGAGGCGGTATTTTTGTTTTTAATTTGAGTATTATTGTCAATATTACCATCAGCTGATAATACCGTCGAGAAAACGGATTCGCTATTAACAATAAATGACTTGTGGCCGTCGCCTTTCCTCATAAATACCTGCCCCGAATTAACCCATACGTATTTAATATTAAATTCCTTGGCTACTGACTTCGCTTTGGATAGTAGGTACCTGTTCTTTGGGGTCAGATCCTCACATACAAATATGGGATGAGGGTTACCAGACATACCAATATCCGCGGTACACAATTTATTGCTGTGAGCTATGCATTTTTTATTGTATTCTCTTGCGGCTTTGATGACGTTGTTACGGAACCCAAGAGAGTTAAACGTGACGACTATTGGGCGGGGTTTGGCATCTGACTTCTTAAGACCGGTTCTCCTGATTGTGTCGATGTCATCTCTGGTAACGTTTATTTTGAGTACATTTCCAATGCTATTGATGATGTTGACTGCATTTTCTCCAGCTAACTCTGGAACACCTCTAATTTCAATGTTTCGAGCCTTTAGATAACGGTCATGTAATTCAAATTTTTGCTCCGTGAGAAGGATTTTATTCTGTAGTTCTTGCATCAATTTTCTCTCGTTTTCCAGTGTTTCTACGCGCTTGTTTAGTCCAGCAACTTGATCAGATAAAAAATCCACCGAGTTTTCGAGGGCTTCGTTACGATTCTGCAGGGCTGTGACTTTTGCTTCTTGAATAACAAATCGCTCCTCAAAAACATGAAGTATTGACTTCTTAAATTCCTTATATCTTATGTCTAGCAATGATTCGAATTGTTCTGAATTAATTGTCGAATTGTTCTGAATTATTGTAAATAAATTGCGAATTGCTCTTTTTTGAAGTCGAAATATTCTAACTGAATTTGCCGCCATTCCCCAGAGCATAAGGCCATAAGTTATTAATGAATGCAAATAAGCATAGTATAGGTACAAACTTTGCGGCTACAAAGGCGCATAGCATTTTAATTTTCTTAATGGCAAACGTGGCACTACTTAATTTTCCGCTCAATTCATCTAAATGAGTTGACCATTGGAGTTTACTATCTAAATGGATACCTAAAAATTTAACATGGTCAACATTTTCAAGTTCATTTTCACCATAGCGGATGCAAATGACGTTATCTTGAGACGGCCGAAGAGAAAAATTAATTGAGTTTGATTTCGAGGCATTACCTAAGAGATAGTCGATTTAATTAATCGGACCTCAACAATGTCAAGGTCTTCCAAATGCGAAGCTTGACGCAGATTCTCGGTGCCCCACTTCGCGACCGAATTCGAAACGAGACCATTAGAGAAAGATGCGATCAACGAACAACGATCGAAGAAATACATAAACGTCGGCTACGATGGTTCGGCCATGTTTGCCGAATGCACGATAATCGCTTGCCACGTAAACTTCTTTGGCGAGACCGTCCGACAGAATGGAGAATTCAGCGTTCGGCACCGAAGAAAACCTAGCTAAAGAATATCAAAGACGACACGATTATCGGCTATCGAAGCTCGAACGCCGCCAAAAATCGTCAAAAATGGAAACGAATCGTGAATGGAGAACGAGCGAGATCCAGCAGCGTATTGGCTGCGAGGGCGACCCCATTCCCAATTGCCGGCTACGGAATAAAGAAGAAGAAAAGATATTTTAACATTTTCGTGTCTCTTTCCAAACCGCCTACCATTTTCCAATCAGGTAGATCATGTTGTCGATTTAATCTCTGAAATTAACTGCGTAATTAACATATGGAGCGTGAAAGGAAGCCAACCGAGTAGAATCGACTCGGCTGTTTTGGCAACTACTGGATAATGGTTGGTGCCCACTCGTGCCAGCTTGTCACTTGTACCACATACTATTATAACTCAGCACTATTTATACTCACTCAAGCGATATGAACACTACTCAAGTCATTGCATTGAGGTAAAAAATCTAACCTAACAATTTTTAAACTGCGAAAATATGCAATATCGTCGATCTACGCGTATATGTGAGACCTCGCAAGCGCCAAAAAATCGAATTTGCGTTTTTTATTGTTGTTTCTGTAAAATCACCCTCAGAATGAATCTTTCCATATCCCGAGGGCTCAAGTTGCTTAGTTTTCATGTAATTCATCTCAGTGGTGTCTGGTAGGCATGAGTTCATGATTTTATCCTCTGATACATCTTACGTGCTTAGTGCAAATAACTTAAAACTTTGACAGATGTAGGTAATCATTAGTACAACTAGAGCTGTCAACTACAACGGGCGAACCCGTCACCTCAGGAGGTTTTAAAGATATTGATCGTTCTGTCTCACGTGAGTTAGGCGCAGAAGACTTGGTACGAAAAACAACCCACAGTCTAGTTACGCCACCTGCCCGTCAGAGGCCAACGCCTTACGGCGAGGCACCGGGAAAGGTACCCAACTTGCAGCCTCGCCCCCTGACAACCAGTTTGGAAGGATATCTCGGTCTGGAATTAACCTTCAGGATACCTCCTACCTTATGAATGGTTACAGGAACTAGGTCGCTTGCGCGGACTCTCCCTTAAGAAGCGGTGATACGGTGTCCACCGAATCTATCGCGGACCACGGCATCCTTTGCCCGGCTTATTCACCCGGGATCGGGTGGCCGAATATTTTTTTAAGAGCAGTTGCCATAAGGTTAACAACCACCCCCGCTCCCCCGGTTGTTAGTAGAAGTGCACAGTCAATTGGCTGACGCCGCACGCTGCGCAAACCGTCCAGAAGCGCCGGATGGATGTTGACTCGTGAGTATCACCGACCCTGAACGAATAGATCTTCGTGGCCAAACTGCAACAGAACCCATTAGCTCCCGTTAGGGGCCATCCACATATTACGTAATCAAGTTTTTGGGATGTTTTGTGATAGCTCGTGCAGTATTCTAGTTTTATTTTCTATGGCTGTTAATGTCTACGGTATGTATAATTTATTTGTGTAACATATATTTTATTAAACTTTGGTTCTATGGCTGTAACTGCCATTTAAATTTAATATAAGAAAATGTAAGAAAACTCGTGTTTAGACACGTTTTTAAAAAAATACCAAAAATGACCGCAAACATTTTTATATTCTACGATGGCAAAGTTACTGTAGAACTTAAATACATATAGATTAGCTGCAACTTTCTGCAACTCTGCTGACAAGATTTTTTTTTTCAGAAAGTCCTTGCTGCATACAAATTATCGACGTGTTCGATGGGTGCCTTTGTGCAAGATGGCTCGAAGGAAAACGCTGTGTTGGAACATTTAAAGGCTTTGCTGCTATTGGAAAACTACAATAAAGAACTGATTTTAAAGAACTTTCACGTGTCTCTTGTATGAAATTTTAAAAAAGTGAAGTGAATTAATGTGGATTAATGTAGGTATATCAGAATCGGATTAAATGTAATCAATTAATGGTTTGTAATTTTAATCTAATATTGTCTGAGATGTTAACCAATATGGATTTAGCTATTTTGCACATCATATTTACCTAACAAAACGAATGAAATTAGGCGATGACTTTTGTAAGTTTATGATCAACTAACTAAAGAAATGTTGGTTAACTAAAAAAAGAAACGTCATTATGTAATATTTTTGAATTTTTTTTTCATTATTATTAAAAGTTTACATTTTAGCCTTTCCATTATTTTTATTGTGCTTTAAAATAGAATTAGAATCGAGTTTTATTTGCGGCTTAGTTATGTATTAATTTTCTGTCTACGATTTTTTTAAGATGTAAAATAAATAATAAAATTCCATTAAATTCTGATTCATGATTTAAATAGCATTATTTTCAATATATTTATTGGAATTTTTTTGAAAAAAATCCATGCGGAAATGTTGGAGTTACGAATTTTGCCCATTTCCCCGTACATTCGAAGCACTGTGCGTCGTGCACATCAGAAAGGGACGCACTTATGCCGCAAAACGAAACAACAATAAAGCTGGCCGGGCAATATTGGAGTATTTTCGATTGCGAAGCGATCGTCCAGTAACATGCCAGTCACATAAAAATGCTTCGGCCACACCACACCAAACATGTGTGGCTTTATGGCCGGGACATCTAAAATGTATCTTGCCGAATGACGTGTATTGCAAACAGGGTTGGACTCAGGCTTTCAAAAAATTATTGTCTATGGACGGCAAATGGATTGTAGTTTTACAAAATATGTAGTAGTACGCAATTATTTTGATATAGACTTAAATAAAATACATTTGCGAGCTAGGTTTTCGTCATTACTTAAATAATCATAATTAAAAGTAGGATACATGTGATATGTAATGGTAAAACAACGTGAATATCAGCCAATTCTTCTAAATTGGGTACGTCATCTTTGGCGACAATGCGACGTAACATGTCCTCAGACGGTATAAATTCTGTACAACTTTTTGTGCAATATAATTTCAAAAATTGTATGAACAATCAAAGTAAAATTGATCCACATAGGGGTATAAATAAATGATTGCACAGTATAGCTGGTATTGCTAGCAATGTTGCCGGCGATTCTATTGCAGCCACATATTGCAGCGAAAATGTGGCCCGTTTAGGAGCAGCTTTACACATTAATTTGGTATAATTAATTCTCAACCAATGCTATATTTTAAATAAATTGAAATGTCGATGAAACATATTTTCAACAATTTATTCTATTTCAGCATTGCCACTTTAAAAAAACAATGACAGAACTAACCGTTAGATTGCTGTCAAAAATGACAAAAGTTTAAAAATCAAAATGGCCGTGTTTGGGTGCGGCCGCTGTTATGTTTTGTAAATAATCATTATGAAAGCCCGATAAACGACTTTTCTATGCGTAAAAATGTCAAACCCGGTCGAAATAGCATTGGTGGAGCGCCTACGTTCAGAAAATGAAGATCAATTCTTCACATTAGTGAGAATGCATCTCTCTTTCGTGTTGGATTTGAATACTGACGAGTGAGTATAATTTTATCCTAATTACTCAATTTCTAGACTGTCGCTACGATGAAACACTACATGTATAGCTTGGATTTGCAAGTTTTTTTTTTATTTAGTACTTATTACCTACTGTACTAAGTATGCTTCCGCTGATGAGTAAATGATGAATAATAGTATTACCGGTATTAATAGTATAATAGTATTAATAATATTGTGATTCCGGTACTGTAAGAAGGGTCTGGGTGTAATGGTATTAATGTATAATAATAACCTATTCTACATTGCTGATTTTTTAACGTCGCTGGACTATTCACCACGCTGATTCCGAAAGTGCAATAATCTTTATAGATTTCGGCCCTAATAAATTAGCAAGATATAGGCATTTAGGAATATATGCTTAGAAACGAAGTAAACCAAAAAAAGAAGCGCCATAATGTACGCATGCGCGACTACAAGGACGGACAGTGGAGGCGCTAGGCGTCGGCGACGTCGGCGACCGCCGACGGCCTCGCACCTGAGGGGACCTCGCAAAAGTTTTACAAATTATTTAAATTTTATTTATTTATTCTTATTTATTTTCATACACTTGCGTGAGTGAAGTGAGTGAGTAGTACTTTAGGGGTATTATCCAGAGTTCTCTGGATGATGACCCAAGAGAGACTATCTGCGTTATCAATTCTATCAATTGAAGCTGAAATAGCGACTAGTATTAGCTATGACATAATCCTGAAAAAGTTCAGTAAGGCCGAAAGCCGAAAAGTTCGTCTATTTTAATTTCTATTTGTGTAATTTTTAACATCATTTGATTAGCAATAAAACTCGTTTACTCATACATTAGTTTCACTATAATTCGGCTCATGTAATCTAACGTTTTATTTTTGACTGGGAAATAAAAAAGGCCTCGCGAACCTAATTTCGCCGACGTCCAAGTGTGGTCTAGCGCCGCCACTGAGGACGGAGGGGGTACTATATGCTGCTGTCTGTTTCTCAGGCTGGTCACGAGGTCTAGTAGTTATATGTCAATGTATAGACGTTATATAGACGGTTATGTGACTGCTATATTACTAGTTCTTGTTACTAAAAGCTGTAGCGAAAACGTTGCCGTGACCTTTATATAACCAATTTGTGCTACTTGGGCATTGATTTCCCCCTTCAATTAATATATATACATTCAATCGAAGACTATCGCGGTTGTTTGACATTATAAATAGGATAGAAAACGAATTTACCGCGTGAAATTTGTAGCACCCGACGTTTCGGTGACGTTGCAGCCGCCGTTGTCCAGGGTAGACACACCTGTCTACCCTGTGTACCCTGGACAACGGCGGCTGCAACGTCACCGAAACGTCGGGTGCTACAAATTTCACGCGGTAAATTCGTTTTCTATCCTATTTATAATATATACATTCCTTTTTCCAGGATGGATACAATCGAAAAATCAAAATATTTCAAGTGGAATTTTACAAAGAGAAATTTGAAATCTGCTCCGCATGGGTCTAGTCAAAATTCCGCCATCAGTACCTCAAAAGCGAGCAGCGAATGCTCATTAGGAGCTTTTGCAATCAACAAGATGTATGAAATAATGGATTTCCTAGGAGACAGTGAAAGTAAGTATCACTACTACTATTCCAAAATGCAATAATTACTTAATCCCATTGAATACTAAACTCGAGAATCATTGAGGAATGTCAATTACAGCGGGCAAACCTATCACCGGAGGGTATTATAATGACATCGGGCCATTCTGTCCCCCATGAGTAAACGTAAAAGACTTAGTCAACAGCACAACCCACAGTCAAAATACACTAACAGCCCGTAAGAGTCCAACACCTTACCACGAGACATTGGAGAAGTGCACCCAGCGGGCCAACTTTGGAAGATTGAGACGGATTTCTCCATCCTTCTGGCCACAGAATCAAGGTCGCTAGCGCGACCTCTACCTGATGTTAACGGCCAGTTTGAATTTATTGCGGACCGAGGCGTCTTTTAGGACACGGGATCGGGTGGCCAATGGACGGTTTCAAGAATGGATGACGCCAGGTCGACAACTACCCTCACTGCTTGGGAAACATACGTTTCCAGACTCACTTGGTTATTGGCCAGAGTGCACAGCCGATTGGCTAATGCCGCATGGTGCGAAACGGCCTGATTCCAGCTGTCCATGACTAGGTTACAGCCGCGGGCAGAGTTCACAGCAGCCCTTATTTATTTGTTGTGTGGGGCCTTTCTAAGGACTTTATGAGCCCTGTAACACTGCAACCATTGCTGATCTATTGTGTTCGCCACCTACTATAGTTCTGCGCTTAGGCTTGTGTCATTTAAGAACCGCAATGGGCTTTTGGCGCCAGATTGTTTTACCTCCTCAGGTTGGAGGTAATGACCACCCAAGTGGGTGTATCTTTTACGCATCAGCGGGCCACACTCGCACATGAGGTGCAGGGGAGTTTCCTCTGCCCCTTGGCAGAACCTGCACATTTTCGTGTCTCGGAGCTTGAGGTTGTACATGTGTTTGTTCAGGCCACAATGCCCCGTGAGCGCCCTCACCATATGCGTAGATTATTCCTATTTAGCGATAAGGCCTCACGGGCAGTCTTACGGCCGTAAGCCTAAATTACAGGTTAGGCCCTCTTCGAGGAGGCTACCGGATGGAAGCTGAACCGTGAGTTGAGCCGACCTAAGGAAACACAGACAAACAGGAACCGTTAAGAGCCAAACTTAACTAAAGACAACTAAGACGCTTTTGATTGGCTGATTTTATTTAATGTAATATTTTTTGATTGAAAAAAACTTTGTCTAAGTACACTATACTATATCTCTTCCTCAAAGGGCGATATAGATGACATTTTTCTACAAATATGGCTAAAATACGATCTTTTTTCTTCAGCTGTACGATCTTTGGAAAAAAATTGTTGGCACAACATTAAATTTTCATATCCTCTTCTTCAGAGGCTCGCTTCTGTAGCATTTTAAGCGTGGTATAACTGAACGACTTTACCAAAGCTCATCTACCTTACTTTTGTTATTCTTCCAGATGTATGTCAAGAGGGCATATTCCGGCGCACTGGATCGTTATCGAGACAGCACGAACTCAAACTGTTGATTATTCAAGATGGAGAATTAGACCTTTCAAATGGCAGATTTTCAGTACACGATTGTGCTTCAGTGCTGAAAAGCTTCTTAGCGGATTTATCTGAACCGTTGCTACAGGAACAACATTACCAGGCTTATTGTCAACTCTCAGGTAAACTATCTTGGGTTTTAGTTTTAGTTTCAGTCTTGTTTTGGGCGCCGAAACCGACTGGTTGAGATTTCAGCCAGAACATAACTGAATACCAAAATTACACACTGGTTTTGCGCTTTTGCGCAAGCTATGCTTCTTAAAGTAAATGAAATAAATTAACAGTTTTGTAGGAGTTTTCAAATAAAAAAACATTGCTTCACACCCCCTTACAATCTACGTCCCTCCTATTGGGAAGTCCCAGATCTAAGGAAGTAATTATGTAAACTACCTATATTAAGTAAAAACGGTTGTATCACCCCAAGACTTTCCCGGCAAGCAGAAAAGCCACAACCCGCGCGCCAACCCCTCATCCTAGAACCGAATGCAGGCACAACCTTTTCAACTCATGCTATAATCAAGTAGAACCTGTGTGATATTTAAACCTGTACTCTAATGAAAACTAATTTTTAACTATTTCCAGTTCAATGCACGAAAGGCGGTGACGGCTGCGTGGAACGAGTCCTCACTGGAGTGCAGCTATTAGTACTGCAGTTGACCAGCAGAACCAGAAGTCTCCTAAGGAGGCTGCTGTCACTCTTGGCTGAGGCTGCTAAAGCGCCGTCGTCCAGAATGAGCGCAGACACCTTGGCTACTTTATTCACTCCGCATTTACTATGCCCCAGACGCGTAAGTTAGTTCCTTATGTGATTTATTTGTAGATTGGTGTATATTTCACAAATCGATCGATTGAGTAAACTAGCACAATACTTAGTTATATTTTAAATGATCTGGACACAGACCCCCCCAGCTTTTTAGTTTGGGGATCACAAGGAACAGTTTTTTTTATTATTTATTTATTTGGGGCTTTTCCAAGGTCTTTATGAGCCTTGTAACACTGTGACCATTGCTGATCTATTGTGTTTGCCACCTGCAAAAGTTCTGCGCCTCTTGTTTTTAAGAACCGCAACAGGCTTTTGGCGCCAGATTGTTTTACCTCCTCAGGTTGGGGTAATGACCACACAAGTCTTTTACGCATCGGCGGGCCACACTCACATAAGGTGCAGGGGATTTTCCTCTACCTCTTGGCAGAACCTGCACATTTTTGTGTCCCGGAGCTTAAGGTTGTACATGTGTCTGTTCAGGCCACAATGCCCCGTGTGCGCCCTCACCAGTATGCGTAGATGGTTCCTATTTAGCGATAAGGCCGCACGGGTAGTCTTACGGTCGTAAGCCTTAATTAGCGCTTTTGAATGATTCAAACGTGGCGTGTTGTTCCAGGGGTTGACGGATTGTTCTAAACATATTTGAAGTACTATATATACCTTTCGGTAAGTATATACGCACCGTACGCTAGGTATACAGGTAGGATAGTTAGTTATTTGTAAGGCCATCACACAGTGCAAAACCAGGAATAGTGGAATTTTATATTTTATAATAATTTGTGAGAATTTTATACGCCTCAATCAGGTCCCCTCTTTGTCCTATCTGTTTGAGGGTAGTCAGTCTAAGTACTTCCAAGTGATTTTTGTAATTCCTATTCTTCAGGTTCACTGGCATTTTGGTTGCCCTTCGCTGCACCTTTTCCAGGACATCTACATCTTTGCATAATAGGGGTTCCAGAACTGATAGCCATACTCAAGAATAGGTCTCACATATGCCTGGTAGATCTTTATAAACACTATCGATAAATGTTGGAAAGATAGAGAGTACACTTGGCTGCATGGAGAGTGGATGTGTTTTTCCCAATTGAGATCATCACTAGTTGTTAATCCAAGATCTTTTTGTTTCTTAACTGATTCTAATTGGGTGTTTGCTAGAGAATATTGTGTGTTGGGGTTGCTTTTCCCGAGATGAAGCACTACACATTTCACGGTGTTCAAAGTAAACAACGAATCTTCTGTCCACGCTTTAATCTTGTTAAGATCCAGCTCAAGCTGTCCACTGCTTAGTTAGTTAGTTAGTTTTCCTGGGCTATTTCCCGCACTTGGCCTCTTGATTGGGCCGTTGTGCGTGGCTCATGTTTCTATTTATGTTACTCCAGCCAACCCAGGCTGTCCCAGAAGGTTAGCAGCCTGTTTAGGTTGCTACAGGCCTCCGGGACAGATGCTGGAGATTGTAGTATTCTTGCCCGTTGCTCTGCCACGCTCCTGCATTCCATGAGCACATGCTGTGGCGTTTCTTCTTCCTCCATGCATCCTCTGCATAGAGGGCTGTCTGTCACACCTATGGTAAATAGGTGTTTGTTTAGGGGACAGTGACCTGTCATAGTACCTATGACTACGGATTTTGTCCCTTTTTAATCTGGTGAGGTTGCGGGCAAGTTTTTTAGGCGCTTCCGGAACCGCGTTCTTTGTTTGCCTGCATCCTGCGTTTTTTTTCCATTCTTTAAGGTGGGTTTCGTCGGTGTTTCTGCGTAGCCATGTTTTTATTTGGGCCTGGGGTATGGGCATCAAGGGTTCCGGTCCATATACTATTTCCTTTGATCCCCCTTTGGCCAGTTGTCTGCCGCGTCGTTGCCCAGTGAGTCGCTGTGCCCCTTAATCCATTGCAGGGTCACTCTATTTGACCTTGCAATGGATTGAAGTGCATTGTGGCATTCCAGTACAAGGCTGTCCACTGCTTAGAACAGGATTAGCGAAAAAATTTGTCAGCATAGTAGCTGCTCTGCGATTCAATTGCGGCTTAAAGATCCGTAAGACACGAGGTCGACAAAACTGGAGCCAGTATTGACCCTTGGGGCACTCCTCTGGATACAGTAAAATATTCGGATTCTTAGTACACCTACTTTCACTTAAAAGGTCCGGTCGATCAAGGATTCTGATATCCGATTCGTAAAACATAGCTCATCATTATGAAACGATATATTCACTCAAAATGTCACTGTTTTAATTGACGAGTTTTTAAACAACTGGGACGCCACAAATCAATATTAGAAATGTACAAAATGTAAACCTGCATTTCTAAATTGTCACCACTCGCTTTTCTTTTTAGTTTTCTTTCAATCCGGCTGGTTAGACCGGCTTAATATCAAGTGAGGTGTATTTTACACGACTGCCCATCAAAAAATGAGTGTAATGTGTTCAGAGTTCATCTATGTATGTTTTCCGTTTCTTTATTCCACCATAACTTCTAAACGCTTGAACCTCCTGCCTCCTGACTGGTTACAGGATCGAGCAGGCTTGCGCGGTCCTCTCCTTTGGGTAGCGAAGATACCATGCCTACCGAATCTATCATCATTTGCTTAGCTCTTTACCTGGTATCGGGTAGCCGATTGGTCGTTTCAAGAGCAGTTGCCCTAAGGTGAACGAGTGTTCCCCCCGAGTGTCATAGCGTACCTTAACTGTTCAAATATCAAGTAAGTAGGTGTCTAAATGTCCAAATGTCTAAATGCCATTAAATTAACATACATATATCGTGTTTACTGTCAAATAAAAGGTCTGATTGAAATCATTCCAGAAATATACATCAATCTATGTGGATAAATGCATAAACCACAAATATTTCATAAGAAACTGTAATAAAAATTATTATAAATACAATAGTTAATGGCAGTCTGTGTTTTTTATTATATTTACTAATTTTAAATAGTATTTGTATTGTTTTTCTCATTTCAGTTATCTCCCGAAGCCTTACACGCTGATTCGGCAAATTTGGCTCCAGTGTTAAGTTTCATGATCAAGCATGAAGAACGAGTGTTCGACACTCCCACAAAACTTGCCGCAGATATCGCCGCTTATTTCACTGTAAGGGAAAAACGCCGCATGCTCTCACCCAATGGGGAACTGAATGAAAGCGTATCTGACAGGTTAGCCATTTGTTTACCATAATGATTACTAAATTGTTCAAGAAATTGTAGGATAAGGACATATCCGTTAAATTAATTTTTAAAAATCCAACCACTCGTAAAGAGCCCAATATGTATCGATTGATTCCTAAACATACAGGACTTTCTCACTCGATCAGGTATTCTGCAGGGTTTAACTCTGAGCGCATTACTTTTCCTAGTGTATATCCAGACCTTATAGATTCCATATTATAATATATCCCAGACACTAACAACAACATAAACTGGGTATAAATCTATTAGTTAACCAAAATAAACCATCCATGTTGGCATATTTTCAAAGTTCAAATCGAAAATTAAATTTGAATCTGAATCACTTTCTTTTGGATTGAACCAAGAATCAAATACCCATCAACTTAAGTTGTCAACTACAACGGGCGAACTTGTTACCTCAGGAAGATTCAACAATATTTGTTTTCTACTCTTTATTGTGACATTTCACAATGGGCGGGTTTATTGACATGACAATCTCTTACAACCAACCCTACTATGAAGTTTTTATATGTATGTGTGCATGTAACATGTGTGTAAGTGTGTGTCTTGTTATTGCATTTCATCAACAGAGTTGTAAATGCAATTCCGTTAATTTGATCCCAACGGAAAATGGTGACCCAGCCGGGAATCAAACCCGGGACCTTACAATGTAAGATCAAGCGACCTAACCACTACGCCACCGGACCATGTATTTGATCGTTCTGTCTCCCCTGAAGTGAGCGTAGAAAACTTAAGACGAAACAGTCTACTGTCTAGTTACGCCACTCGCCCGTAAGAGGGCTCCGCCAAACGTAAGCGACTTACTAAGAGATCCGTATCTGAACAAGTTTAGGAATTTCTGATATAGATTTTAAAATATCTAGTATATCAAATTAGTTGTGTGAAATATTTTCAGAACTGCTGCCAATACAATATTTACATTCGTGGATCGTGATCGTACGGCTGTGGAAAATGAATCAAACCCGACTGATACGGCGTTAGCACAACTGTACGCTCACATACAAGCTCTACCGGACTCGCAACATAAAAGGCGGCTTGTAAAGCAGTTCAATAGAGAAAACGGATATGGTAAGTGGTAAAAAGGGACAGTAGATAAGCAAACAGACAGGAATTACGACTTCTCAAATT
Source organism: Micropterix aruncella (assembly GCA_944548615.1). Lineage (NCBI taxonomy): Eukaryota > Metazoa > Arthropoda > Insecta > Lepidoptera > Micropterigidae > Micropterix > Micropterix aruncella. The sequence goes on from OX155957.1 coordinate 20,927,932, forward strand.
CGTCACAGGGGTTTTTGTTTTTTTTTATTATTATTATAAATTGAGAAGTATAGGAATAAGTATTACAGATGCTCAGTTTTGAATATTCCGCTTTAAAGCTGATGCCTAGCCTGCAAAGTGTATCATTGACAGGTAGATAATTAAATCAACTTTAACAATCGGTAAAAAGATCGTAGCGGCGGTAGCGAAATGCCGCTCGCCAGCTTGAAAGGCAACGCTGGATCTGAGGGTGGGGTCAAATTGGTGTACCTGTCGCAGGCGGCAATTTAAGCTGCCAATTTCTTATGTTTTAAAGAAACTTGTTTCACTGAAACGCCTAGCAACCAGGGCACGTCATACTATTGATTGTTCATTTCATTTTAAACATTTTTTTGATGAAAAATTTCATCTTAAGTTGATATTTGAACGGGTGCACAGTGCACTCCTTCCCACAGACAGAGGGGATAGATAGAAGCCGAATAAACCTGAACGGCCAAACGTCAGGCGTCGATCGGTATTTATGTGACTGATTAGATGTGCGAGTAATTAGCGTTGGTATTCTTTGTTAACAACTACTCCTCAAAACGTGTAATACTAACCGCAAAATACTAATTTCCGTGTTTGGAAGAAACACGGTAGAAACTACCAAAACCCAAAAGAATCAAAGTAAAAGGACGCCACCTCCTTTTAAAGAAAAAGAAGGAAACTAATTATATTTAAAAAAAAAGATACCCGAAAGAAATTTTGAAAAAGAAAAAAATTAACCTCAAAAAACTATCTCAGAGAGTGGGCCAAATATTAATGAGCATTGGGTTTGGCCCTCAGAAAACCCTTTTCCTCAGACACACAAAAGACTACAGCACAAAAAGAAACACGAGAGTATGTAAAGTATCCGTGTTTATTCGCCCGCAGGCACCCTTCTTCAAATTCCGCTTATTGGCGTGTCACATGTGCTCATCCAAATAAAAATAACAGAATTCCAGAAATGAATGTAAATTCCTTGACGTGGAGGCAATTCCCGTCACATTTAGCGACGATTTCGTCACTTATATAGCAGCAGTAATTATTCAAAAAAACCAGAGGTGCCGACAGCTGCGATCAATAGAAAAATCCGTTAAAATCTCGAGGATCCTACGGGAAAAGCTACCCAAAATGAAATTAAAATGCTTACCAGATAAATCACACACACTTCACATCACAAATTTTACCGCCAGGCGGTTAATTTACGGCTTTCTTGTTTAATCTACTTTCTGCCTCCCTCGGCGGAGCAACAGCACCTCCCCGCCATTGTTAAAACAGGAAATGAGTCTAACCGAACACGTTTGACAACTCATTATTGCCAGAAACACGAATGTCTCTACTCTATGGCAAAGAGTGTAGATTTACTTCCAATTTTTTTTTTTAATCAAAGTTAAATTTTATGTAGGTTTTCTTTTTAATTAATATTATAATTTTTAGTTGTCATTCATTTATTTATTTATTTATCTTTTAATAAATATATCTCCATAATAGCAACATTAATGTCATCTGACAGCTGTTAAGGAAAATTTTTGGATGATTTCAAAAAGCAACAATAAACAACATTTTCGGAACAGAAAAAGGTTATAGAAAACCCTGAGAAGTAACCTTTAATGATAATTCGGGACACAAGCGCAAAAAAAGGAATTTCTGTTACAGCCCCAACCCAAGAGAAAAATCGGGGGAGAAAAACCAACGATTTTGATTGAATCGTCCCGATTCACCAGCTACTACGAGCTTTACGCCACTAGAACAACAACAACTCCTAACTTAACAAACCTTCTTCACGTTAACTATAATCAATTAATCCGTTCAGTAACAATAGCAGAGGCAAACTTTTACCAACTAAAACTTACACCCATTACTCTTATCACCAGAGTAAGAAAAGAAAATCAAGAAATTAAACCCAACACCAACATAACCAAAAAAAAACTTATGGAACTCCGACAACTTCCAACAACTAAGGAAGGATCCACTCATTGCGGATACCCGACTCCTACCGAAAACAACAATAACTCTGACGTTAAACCTCGACTAAACGTTTACTTACTAAGAGACTATAGTAGTTGTCATTTACTACCTTTCATACCAATCCCCATTCATTCATCCCGGACATGAGACATTCTTACAACAATAATGCTAGATAGAAATGCTAGCATGACTGACAAAACAAAATGATTTCAGCTATTGATACCACTTGGTACAATGCCTTTGTAAAGACAATTTAAAGGGCTCATTTTAGTTTCACCCAAGATAGACAATTTTTGTAATAGAATGTTAACGCGAAGAACTCCGATACTACTATTCTGAACTATTCGGATTTAGCTTAAAATCTTTAATATGCCAGGAACCTATATTCTTCCCTTTTGCATTTTCTAACTCGTACACCAACGCAGAGAGTTTTTTTATTATCTTACATTTTTCATATTTTGGGGCAAATTTGGAAATGTAATAATTCCCAGCATTACTTAGATAATAAGTCTTTTTATAGATCGTATCGCCTACTTGAAATTCCGCAGGACGGTGTTTTCGATCATAGTAAACTTTATTATGTGCATGTAATTTTAACAATTTTTGCCGCACTACATGAAAAATGTTAGATAATTCACTCAAATTTTGAGCGTAAGACAACCTACTACCAAAAATAACCTCTGCTTGAGATTCCGGCGCCTGAGCATAAAAAGAACCATTCATAATCGGTTCACGACCATGGACTAGGAAAAATGGACTGAACCCTGTTGATTCCGAGACTGCCGCGTTAATGGCCATCTGAACCTCAGAAAGATAAAGATCCCAGCTGCGATGATCGTCTTTTACACACAACGATAACGCAGTGACCACACTACGATTCTGACGCTCAGTTGGATTAACTTGAGGGCAATATTTCGGGTTTAAATATACTTTTGGAATTTTATATTTCGCAATCAGTTCAGTGAACTCCCTTCCGATAAACTGTTTTCCATTGTCTGAAATTAAATACTGCGGAACACCATAGCGAAGGAATACATTATGTTCAACGACATAACTTACAAGTTTACTGGTAGCACGTTTTAACGGAAAAAGTAAACAGTATTTGCTAAAACAATCTGTCACCACGAGAACATGCATATTTCTGTTCCTCGTCATCGGATAAGGACCCAACAGATCGACCGAGACCATTTGGAACGGGAAGGCACAGGACTTAGGATTTCCTAGCTGACCCAAAGGGGAAATATTCGAATGTTTGTATTGCTGACATGTTTCACATTTAGAAACAAAGTTAACTACGTCTCCGTGTAAATTAGGCCAAAAGTAACGAAGACAAAGACGACGGTGTGTCTTAAAAATTCCAAAATGCATAGCCAAATCAGACTCATGATTTTCTCGGATAAGCTTTTCTCTAAGCTGCAACGGAACAACTAACTTCCAATCGTAACAACTGGTGAGTTGATACTTGCTTTTAGAGTACCTAAACAATTCATGGTCCTTAATCTGGAAATTTGGATATCCAGCGGGATTTTCAGACACTGCCTTAAACAAATCGTTGTACCATGAGTCGGAAACAACAGACAGAGAGGAAACGGGAAGCAACCGAGATAACGTGTCAGGAACCACATTATCGACACCTTTCTTGTGGACAATCTCAAAATCAAAAGCAGATAGACGAATACCCCATCGAGCCAGACGGCCGGTAGGATTTTTTAAGCGCAAAAACCAACGTAAGCTGGCATGATCTGTAAAGATAGTGAATTTGGGACCGCCCTCCAAGTAACCACGAAAATGCTCGACAGCATGAATAACACTTAGGGCTTCGCGTTCGGTTGCCGAATATCGCGTCTCAGCGGGTAAAAGTGTTCTACTCGTGAAAGCGATAGGATGATCGACGCCATCCACTTCCTGGGTTAAAACTCCGCCTAAACCGTACAACGATGCATCGCAATGAAGAGCGAACGGTTTTGAATAATCCGGACAGGCCAAAATCGGACTAGAAACTAAGGCCGATTTCAGTTTTTGAAATGCCTCTTCCGCCTCGGGCGTCCACTCATAAGGGGGAGCACCTTTGCGGGTACTTGTCAACCGAGATAAGGGAGCAGCAATACTAGAAAAATTTTTAATGAACCGACGATACCAACCGGCCATACCAAGAAAACTCTTTACCATTTTTGGAGAATTTGGAGTAGGAAAATCGAGAATACATTTTACCTTCTCGGGATCGGTATGTAGACCGTGAGAATCAACTACATACCCTAAATACTTCAATTCCTGACGGAAAAACTGACACTTCTTGAAATTTATAGAAAGGTTGGCATACAACAAGCGATCTAATACTTTGTTTAACAAAGTTATATGTTCTTCAAAAGTAGCAGATATAATAATTATGTCATCTAGGTAACAAAAAACTTTGTTTTCGAAGGAGGGATCGAACAATTTGTCAGCCAGCCTTTGCATGCACGCCGGCGAGTTTCTCAGGCCGAAGGCGCAAGATCTGAAGCAGAAGAATCCTCGACCAGGAACAGTGAAGCTACACTTCTCTCGTGAAGAAGGATCCAAAGGGATTTGCCAAAAGGCAGAGGATAAGTCGATAGAAGATAAATAATTTGCATCTCTCAAACTGTCCAAGATAGTTGTAATTCTCGGCAGGGGATACGCATCCGGTTTCGTAATAGAATTCAGCTTCCTGCTATCGAGACAGAAACGAAGAGTACCATCTGACTTTGGAACAAAAATTGTTGGATTATTCCAACCCCCCGAACTAGGTTCGACAACACCTAACTCTAACATCTTATCAACTTCTTCATTCAACAGCGCCAATCTAGCTGGAGACAAAGGATAGTAACGCTGTTTCACTGGAGGATGATCTCCAGTATCAATGACCTGGGACAACAAATTAGTACGACCGAGACCTTTGACTTCGGAAGAAATTTTTTTAAAATTATTGATCATTCTGTCTGCTAGCGATCGCTGGTCTCCAGTCAATGAAGCAAAAGGCCGCAAGGCCCTCACTTCATTGACTCGATGCCAAACAATTGCATCGCAGGACTCAAACTTGACAAATTTTAATATTTCCGGAGCCAACTCAAATTCTCGGACAAAATCTATTCCCAAAATAAGGGAAGTACCTATATCAGGAGCTACAACGGCTCGAATAACCTAGCAACGATTATTGAATTTAAAAGGAAGAAACATAGACCCAATCGTCTTAACCGAACTTGCATTAGCAGTGGATAAAGTCACCAACGGAGACTTATTAAGAGTAAAACCGATATCAACTAAATATTTATGTGAATCGGCACCCAAAATCGTAACACTCGATCCAGTGTCGAGTAATCCACAAACAGTTATATCACCAAGTGAAACTTCTAAGAAAGGGCGACGGTTATCCTTCTCATTTGCAAACAATATCGAGGCAGAATGTAGAAAATCCTCTATTCTGCCCCGCCTTTCGAGTTTTTTGGCTCTGAAACCGGGGAATTACCAGGCCGGTTATTCTTAGAACATTCCGGACAAGTGGCTACCGTGTAGTTAAACATACCACAACGATAGCAATATTTAGAATAGCCATGATGAGTGCCACCGCGTGAACCACGCGAACTATTATTGGCTCCTTGGTTGTAATTACCAGAAGACGAATTAGCATAAGAAAAATCATTACGGGAAAAATTTCCACGATTAAAACCGCCACGATGAAAACCACCGCGATGAGAACCACCACGATTAAAACCACCACGATTGGATGGACCAGCAGAAGAAACGTTACACTCTTTTAACTTCTGTTCAACTTTCACTTCCTCCGTCGCACATTTGGTAGGAGACTCGTCGACCGCATAAACTGCTTTCGAGCCAGAAGGCTTGACCTTAGCTTGGGCAGGAGTGGCTGCATTAGATGCGTTGATACGCTGTTGTGCATTTTCAACTTTTTTTCCTAAACGCAGAAGTTCGTCGATTGAATTTATATCAACTAGCATGAAATGTCGTTGGTAAGAAATTGAGATATTTGAAAGGATAATTCCTAACTGTTCCTCGCCAGACAATGGCCTTGACAACCTGTTGAAATAGCCCAACATGACGGAAACAAAAATATGCATCCTCTCGTCCGACTTTTGTTTACGTCCCCGTACAAACGACAAAACTTCAGCATCGTAATTTAAACTGCCAAAATCGGAGCGGAGTGCAGCAACTAACTGCTTCCAACTGGAAATGCTCGAAGCTCTAGCACGGTACCAACTAAGCGCTTGTTTCTGGAATAGTTCACAAGCCGATTTCAGCATCCTGGCATCCGAGATATTCCGCGAAAACCTAATCTCATCCAATCGTTCTAAGAACTCGACCACACAGGAATCGCCGTCAAATGTAAAACCAAGATTTAAAGGTTTAAGAATGCGTTCGTCAGAAATGACAAAGTTATTGTCCAAAGGAACTGGTTTCGTATCAACATGCTGTATATACGGAGCTGACGTCACTTCAGAATTCCTGCCCAAAGGAACCACCTCAGGACTAAGCTTCTCACCCTCGTGCAATGAAGTAGAAGGTATCGGAACAACAGGATTTGGTAACGGGCTAGGCGAACGAACAATATCTAAATATTTTTCTAACAAAACGACAATTTCTAAAACTTCCTCCTTTAAATTGTCTAATAATTTTTTGGAGTCTGAATTAGCAGGATTTATACGTGAAACTCTATGAAAGATATGTGCAGTTTTAGTGCTAATTCGTTTATATAAAAGTTTCTGTTTGTTATTTATAAATTCTTCGATAAGTTCTTGAAGACACGAAAGTCTAATCGCACATTCCTGAAACTCGGAATCTGGATCTAAATCCGTTGAGGAAATTGATTCAGCTGGAAACTCCCTTAAGAGTGAATTAAATTGTTTTCTCATCGCTTCAACATTGGTTGGAGTGACCTCCCGAATCGTGAACTCATAATCGAGTTCTGCCTTTACTAAATGTGACGCAGCATAATACACTATCGCTGGAGACGCCATCATGTATATATATATTTTAAATCCCACCAAAAAAAATAAAAACCAAAATAAATAAAAAATAAAAAAAATAAAATGGAATAAACTGACTTTTTTACTGCTTGCGGCACCTCTGTTTTATTTGGCTGCTTACCTCACCAGGATAATTGCCTTCACATCTGGAAATTAACAAAAAAAATAATTAGTATGATAAAATAAAATACTTAAACGGCAAGCGTAAAACTTTTTCGCGGAAACCGCCTTAAAATAAACAAACTGCTGCTAAGCAACGCCAAGTATTCAAACAATAATTAATATATTGCTTTTAAATCTAAGATTCTGACAAAAAAATATAGTAACCATAAAAAACGGCAAGTACAAAATACTTCTTCACGGTAACCGCTTTAAATTACAAAAAATGCTGTTAATGCCGACAAAACTGCAAGTACACAATACCGCTTAATTCAATGACAAAAGTTGCTTCTAAATACAAAAACAACAAGACGGTGCTTACAAGCCTCTTTCACGGTAATCGCTATGAATAAAAATTATATAAAAACAAAAAAAATGCTTCTAATTTTTTTTATACAATTTTTGAACAAAGTGCTTAAAAAATCGTGCTTCAATGGCTGAGGAAAAGAATACCCTAAAAGCCAAAATCCAATTTATAAGCCCCACGTTGGGCGCCAATTTTATAACCGCAAAATACTAATTTCCGTGTTTGGAAGAAACACGGTAGAAACTACCAAAACCCAAAAGAATCAAAGTAAAAGGACGCCACCTCCTTTTAAAGAAAAAGAAGGAAACTAATTATATTTAAAAAAAAAGATACCCGAAAGAAATTTTGAAAAAGAAAAAAATTAACCTCAAAAAACTATCTCAGAGAGTGGGCCAAATATTAATGAGCATTGGGTTTGGCCCTCAGAAAACCCTTTTCCTCAGACACACAAAAGACTACAGCACAAAAAGAAACACGAGAGTATGTAAAGTATCCGTGTTTATTCGCCCGCAGGCACCCTTCTTCAAATTCCGCTTATTGGCGTGTCACATGTGCTCATCCAAATAAAAATAACAGAATTCCAGAAATGAATGTAAATTCCTTGACGTGGAGGCAATTCCCGTCACATTTAGCGACGATTTCGTCACTTATATAGCAGCAGTAATTATTCAAAAAAACCAGAGGTGCCGACAGCTGCGATCAATAGAAAAATCCGTTAAAATCTCGAGGATCCTACGGGAAAAGCTACCCAAAATGAAATTAAAATGCTTACCAGATAAATCACACACACTTCACATCACAAATTTTACCGCCAGGCGGTTAATTTACGGCTTTCTTGTTTAATCTACTTTCTGCCTCCCTCGGCGGAGCAACAGCACCTCCCCGCCATTGTTAAAACAGGAAATGAGTCTAACCGAACACGTTTGACAACTCATTATTGCCAGAAACACGAATGTCTCTACTCTATGGCAAAGAGTGTAGATTTACTTCCAATTTTTTTTTTTAATCAAAGTTAAATTTTATGTAGGTTTTCTTTTTAATTAATATTATAATTTTTAGTTGTCATTCATTTATTTATTTATTTATCTTTTAATAAATATATCTCCATAATAGCAACATTAATGTCATCTGACAGCTGTTAAGGAAAATTTTTGGATGATTTCAAAAAGCAACAATAAACAACATTTTCGGAACAGAAAAAGGTTATAGAAAACCCTGAGAAGTAACCTTTAATGATAATTCGGGACACAAGCGCAAAAAAAGGAATTTCTGTTACACACTCTAGTTAGTTAGTTAGTTTGTCTGGGCTTTTTCCCGCACTCGACCTCTTGATTGGGCCGTTGTGCGTAGCTCATGTTTCTATTTATGTTACTCCAGCCAACCCAGGCTGTCCCAGAAAGTTAGCAGCCTGTTTGGGTTGCTACAGGCCTCCGGGACAGATGCTGGAGATTGTAGTATTCTTGCCCGTTGCTCTGCCACGCTCCTGCATTCCATGAGCACATGCTGTGGCGTTTCTTCTTCCTCCATGCATCCTCTGCATAGAGGGCTGTCCGTCACACCTATGCTAAACAGGTGTTTGTTTAGGGGACAGTGGCCTGTCATAGTACCTATGACTTTACGGATTTTGTCCCTTTTTAATCTGGTGAGGTTGCGGGCAAGTTTTTTGGATGCTTCCGGAACCGCGTTCTTTGTTTGCCTGCATCCTGCGTTCTTTTTCCATTCTGTAAGGTGGGTTTCTTCGGTGTTCCTGCGTAGCCATGTTTTTATTTGGGCCTGGGGAATGGGCATCAAGGGTTCCGGTCCATATAATACTTCCTTTGATCCCCTTTTGGCCAGTTCGTCTGCCGCGTCGTTTCCCAGTGAGTCGCTGTGCCCTTTAATCCTTTGCAGGGTCACTCTATTTGACCCTGCAATGGATTGAAGCGCATTGTGGCATTCCAGTACAAGGACAGAGGTTATAGTATTTTTTGCTAGCGCTTGTAGCACGGAGGCACTGTCGGAGACAAATTTCAAGCTTAGGTCTCCGACATCTTTGGCTGCAACTGCTTGTGCTGCTCTGGTGATGCCAATGCATTCTGCTTGGAAGATCGTATTTAGGTTGCCTAGGGTAGTTGATATTTTGATGTTTAGATCATTTAGAGAAGACGCCGGCTCCGGTACCTTGAGTGGTTTTGGAGCCATCTGTGTATATCCTTACTTCATTTGTACCAGAGTGATCTGCTGGTTCCGCAATGAGTTGGATATTGTATCTTCGATCAAAGACATGATGGCATATTATCCTGTCCATGGGTGCGTCCAGAAGAGGTATTTCTTCTAGAACCCGTTTCAGAATTTTTGAGTGTGGTGTTTCTGTGTTTTGTTTCCACAGTCCATTTGCTCTTAATCTTAGAGCGGCTGCCTTAGCCTCCTCTTGGATGACAAGGTCCAGAGGTCTCATGTTTAGGAGGTACTCTAGTGCGGCCGATGGTGTGGTTCTCATACATCCAGTGGCTGCTACACACGCTAAGCGTTGCAGGCTCTGGAGTCTCGCTTTCACTGTGGTCAGTTGTGTTCTGGGCCACCATACAACTGATCCATAAGTCAGAGAGGGCCTGATGACTGATATGTACAGCCAGAGTGTGATTTTTGGGTTGAGACCCCATTTTTTCCCCACTAGTCTCCGACACTGCCAAAAAGTTAGGCAGGCCCTCTTTGTTTTGGCTTCGATATGACTCGCCCAGTTTAATTTGCTGTCAAGGATGACTCCCAGATATTTCACCTCTGTAGATAGGGAGAGTTTGGTGTTGAATAATTTTGGTACTTGTAGTTCTGGCAACTTCCTCTTGTTGGTGAAGAGGATGAGTTCTGTCTTTTTCGGATTTACTGACAATTTATGTTCGTCACACCAACGTGTCACTCTAATTATTAGTTGACTAGATTAAAAGATTCTTTCGCGGATAGGAAAACTCGACTTGTAAAACTGTAGCAAGATTAAATAATAAAATGCTGGGACCTAAGGATTGAAGGTGTGAACAGTCTGGCTTGTGCATTGTGTACACTCGTTTTATGTATTGTATATTATTGCCACATAAGGAAAAAGTTATTATCAAATAGGGATTCAAGTTTTTGCGCTGCTCAAAAAAAAACGTAGATCTGGGGCTGTGAAGGGATAATTAACCGCTGGGGTGCCAAAAAGGCCGACCGGCCTTTTGCAGTGGTTGACAGATCCACAGGTAGCCATTTTGGCTGACCTCCTTATATACAGTACCGTGAGAATTAATTGGAACAAAAAGTATTGTTCTTCGAAAAGTGCATTATTGAACATAAACATACAAAAACAGTACTGGTAGTTATAGATTGTCAGTTTTAATAGTTTTTGACAGCTTCCTTTCAGTTCATCATTGTGAAACCAGACTTGTTTTACTGCACTGATCATCTTGGTTTTCATTGTACAATCCATCTTGGAGAGCCGTTTTTTGCAAATGGCCCAGAGGTTTTCGATCGGGTTGAGATCGGGGGAGTTTCCGGCCATTCAAGTACAGTAATTTGGTTCTGTGAGAAAAAATGTTTCACTTTTTTCAAAGAAGGGCATAGGGCGAGATCCTGTTAAAAATTCCCTCATTGGAAGGATAGACCTTGTGAAGCTCTCTTATCATATGGTTTGATAGGATGTCAATATATTGGTCTGAATTCAAATTCGGACCAATATATGGACATCAAACCATATGATACAAGGTCTATCCTTCCAACGAGGGAATTTTTCAACAGGATCTCGCCCCATGCCATTCTTCACACTGAACACAGAGCCAAGTTACTGTACTTGAATGGTCGAAAACTCCCCCGATCTCAACCCGATAGAAAACCTCTGGGTCATTTGCAAAAAAACGGCTCTCCAAGATGGATTGTACAACGAAAACCAAGATGATCAGTGCAGTAATTCAAGTCTGGTTTCACGATGATGAACTGAAAGCAAGCCGTCAGCACCTAGTTAATTCTATGCCTACAAGAGTGAAAGGTGTTATCAACGCAAAAGGAGAACGCATTCTATATTCAAACTAACAATCTATAACTACCAGTACTGTTTTTGTATGTCTATGTCCAATAAAGCACTTTTCGAAGAAAAATACTCTTTGTTCCAATTAATTCGCATGGTACTGTATTATATAAATATGTAAAATACATGACTAATCAGATTAATTAATAGGTAACAAGATAAAAATAAAAAATACGATATTGTTAGTATTTATATACAAAATTGATCAAAAAAGATGCAGTGCCATTTTTGCGCGCAAACGCTGGCTTCCGAAAGATTAATTATGCCCTATATTTGAACATGTCCAAAACTACTCAGCTATTTTTACCTAATGTCTCTTTTTAATTTGCTAATTTTCTCCTTATTTCAGGGACGCCACGTCAATTGCAGAGGTATCAAAAACTGAAAGCAAAGACTTTCGGCGACTCCATTAAACGACACATCTTCCAAAGAGGTCTACTCAACAAACACACTCCTAAGAAGTCTCAGGAACTTCAAAGTAGCAATCCGTCAATACAGGAAGTAAGCAGAAAACTTTTCCAAATTGCAAAAATACTAATTGTATTATTCTTCGATTCGCATGTATTGTCTTTGATGTCCAGCTTATCAACTGACTATTTTTCTACATTTTCGATTATAGTATAAAGATCTCTTTTATACATAGGTCACACTGAAAGTATTTAGAACTGGCCACTTACATAAACAATTTAAAAATATATATTACAACATTTAAAAATAAAACTTTTTAGCTATAGAATAAAGTTTGTTTTATCTATCATTTGTTTTTCCATTGTGGCATCATTTAACCCCTCGCGGCCCGCGGTTTGAATTTTAATGTGTGCCTTACGGCCCGTAAGAAATTCGCGAGTCTCAAAAAAAAGATGGCGTTTCAGAAAAAAAACGATTACTCCGAAACTGTCACACCGATCGTCTAAAAAAGACCTGTTTTATGTTCCTATTGAAATTTGCTATTAGATATTTGTAACGTCGTTATGTAAAGCAATAAAGATTATTCATAATTATTAGTCGATTAAATAATCCATAATTAGCGGTCGGCCTCGCCTGGCCATTTCGGGCCGTCTGGGGTTCGACGGTAAATATCAATTCTGGACGTTTCGGGCCGTCTGGTACGCGAGGGGTTAAATATTGCTTGTCTGCCTTACTCGGGTGTTACTCGGGTGTTACTTGTCTGCCTTATTTGTATTTATTATCCAATATTCACATACTTTGAACTTCATAATTCTTTATTTTTTAATTGACTATCTTTTCTCGATGAATATATATTGAATAATATTCACATGATGAATAATATTCACATATTTTGAACTTCATAATTTTATATCAGATCCATTTGTACTTATTAATCTATATTCACATACTTTGAGCTTCATAATTCTTCCTTTTTTACTTGAATATCATCTGTCAATATCCACTTTTTTAATTGACTCTTTTCTCAATGAATGGAGATGATGGGCCCGAGCTGGGCGGAGAATTCTATAGCAGCTCCATTTGTATTTATTATTCAATATTCACATACTTTTAACTTCATAATCTTTTCTTTTTTAATTGAATATCCACTGTCTGTACATAACATTCCATATCTTAAATTTTCTGTGTGTAATAACCGCTTGATGCATGTCGCCTTCATTTACTTTCCAGACTACTCCAGTTCCTGATGAAGATACGAAACTGGCTTTTCGGAGGGAAAAGATACAATTTCCCCAATCGTCGACTAATGAGGTGTCGCATAGGAATATAGTTCTTAAAAATATGGCGAGTCAGATGTCGCAAGCGAAATCGGAGCTAAGCGATAGCTCGGATTACGATTCGGACCCTGAATCGGATGCTAGCAACGGTAGTGTCCATTCGGAGAGCGGTGCTTTAGATCCGACTGCGAAACTCAGTCCTAAGTTCAGCTCCGAGCCGAATCTCAGCACCGTCGATTGCAAAGACGACACTCCGAAACTAATCAACAAACGAGGCACAAAACTGTTTCGTTCGAAAGCGATCGTTATGCAGCGCAAACCGAACGTACAGCCGAAGAAGCCGATCAAGCTGACGCCGAAGATAAAATTGCAAGAATCCGGAACGAAAACGGCACAAGATTTCTCGCCGCTCAACATTTATAAGACGTGCGTTACTTGCGCGGACGAGGTCGACTCCTGTTCGGAGGTCGACGAGAATTTCTCGATTGAGAAAAGCGACGCCATGACGCCGAGGCCCTCGAGAATCGACTCGTTTAAACCCGAGTCGAAGAAAGTCTCGCAGTTAAAATCGACAGACGTGCCGTCGACGTCTCGTAAATATGGAATCACGAGCACTCCGCTCAACGCTATGAAGACACTGCCGAGTACGCCAGTGACCGTTATCAATAATGAAGAGCAATTTTCTACCCCTTACTATGCTCCGTCTCTGCGGCGTAGCTCAATGTCTCCGATCACAAAATCTACACAGAAAATGTCAAAAGCAATGCAGGTTTGTTACTAATCTCGTTCTTCCTAATTTAGAAATGCGGGAAAATGGTGGGATCTTCGAAAAGACGCTTACCGCGCACTGCGGTATTATTTCGAGCGTATAAATATTTTTGGATAATCTGAACTATAGAATCACAGGATAGATTGCGCATTATGGAGAAAAAAACTCCCGATTTAAATGTTGTGGATTGCTGCAGATACGCTACTTTGTGTCACCGGTCGAATTTTTCCATATATAGATTATATAGAGCCCCACGCACAGGCGAAATTATTCCGCAGATTAACGGCAGAGACTTGCGTAGAACACAGTTACTAGACGGTAGCGTCTCTTAGAACAAAATTTAAAACAAAGCGAGTTATGTCTTCTTTTAGAACAAAATTGAAAACAGTCCGAGGCCTCGCAGATGGCCGCCACATGTTTACTACTCCGCCAACGCAGATATTCAAACGTTTGTGAAATTCGACAATCTTCACACAGGTGTAACGCTAACCAAAGACGTTCGTCGAGATGTACCCCTCTGCTCACTGCCCTCGCACCCTATCCCCGCAATCCTCTGTCGCTTGAGAGAGGTCGCAACTGACTGATGTCAATTGATAATATCGGAGCGAGACATTCTTCCGTGTCTATCTAATTTTTTTCAGGATATATTTGAAATTTATTTCATAATCAATTCCTCACAAAGAGTGTAAAAACAATGTGGTAATCTGCTTCAATCTTCCCTCGTACGTACGATAGAATAAGAACCTACTAAGGTTTTTATTCTGTTATTGTTACCGATGTACTAACATCGTCCAGATTTTTTAATAATCTTCCTCAGCCCCTCTAAGATGGATTCTGATAAAACCTAGTCTTTCGAATTTCCTAGGAATTTCGAAGATTACTGCGAGGATATGTCTAAAAATATCACACATAAATCGTCCTGTACAAGTGTTTTTTTCTGTGGTACAAAATGACCTTCTTAATCTCTCTAATTTTATGTGAATACAAAAACGCTTTCATTGCTTCAAACGCCTCATAAGACTATGAAAATGTTTGTACAGATAGCGGATCCTCCTTCATTTAATCTTCAACTTAGCATCTTCCTTAGAACCACTATCGGTCTCCTCACCGGACACACGACCCTTAGAGCTCATCTATTCAACCTTGGTTTGACTGAGAGCAAGGATTGCCGAATATGTGGCGAGGAACCTGAAGACAGCATACACATTGTTGGTCGCTATCCAGGGCTCGCCGCCAAAAGACAGTTTACTGGGACGAGCCTTTCTCGAACCCAGCGATCTGCCCAACTTGAAGGTCAGTGACCTACTTGGACTGGTACGAAGTACCGGGCTACTAGCTGACCACTGACCTAATCACACAGTGGGTAGTTACAAAAGACCTTACAGATCTAGGTGACATCAAGGGCTAGAAACAAGCCCCCCACTCCATCTACTACTACTACTACTAGCATCTTCAACAGCTTGAGTCGAGTCGATGCTTAACCCTTAGAAGACCAGCCATGGGAATGAAACTCACGACGGCATGTTTTCAACCTCGAAAAGTCGTTTGTAGGGGGTGTTAGTGCACGCATACTAATATATAATGGTGGCTTATTCAATGAAGGCGACTTTTACCGCATATAACTGCATAATTGCTTAAATACGGAGATCGGCCGCCCGCGAATCATCCTAATAGAAAAACCACTAGCGACTATACACTATAAATTCGGGTGTGTGCCTAAGTTTAAAATTAGTTTTTTTTCTGTTTCCTGGTCAACTCTGCTAAGCCGAATTTACTATTTTTCAAACAAAGCTGGACAGAAACCATTTAAATTTTCATCCAAAATTTGCATTCTCAATCAAAAGCGGACATTTCTCATAATGCAAAATTGAAACACCGATGAAAGTTTTTGGCCTTCTGTAAAATTATGTTTGCGTGTTCGGTTTGATTTGCGATATCCTCAAATCGTACGAGTCGGCACTTCTGTGCATTCACAGCTTTTTATTTGTAATTTGCAGGAATCAATCATGACGCCCCGTTCGAGAATGCCCGTAATCGTCCTGTCGACGTGCGACCAGCGCGAGGAGTCTCTCTTCGCTGACTCCACCGGCAAAGAGCGACCCTCGTCTTCCGACTCCACTTACGACTCGTTTTCGCCCAAAAACGACTCTGATTTCGTCTCGACCGATGAGAGCAACGCCTCAAACAAGGAACTTTCGAATCCCCGCTCCGACGACATTCCCTATAGTAAATTCTCTAATTCCGACGTGTCCGAGCGGGAGAAAAACTTGCGTATCATACACGGGAGGAGCGTGCAGGGATCGATCAGCAGCGACAAGGGCTCGCCGATCAATCTCGACGTCGGCCTGCCGATTAGTAATCCGTCTTTATCGGAGCCGTTCCGGAAGTATTTGTTAAGTAGATCCGTGCTCACGGCCACTCCTGTCGATTTGTCGTTTACAGCTCCCGCGGATTTCAGCGAGAGCTACTTGAACCAAATCGGCAATATATCCGAGCGTAAAATGAGCGAATCCCTGCTTTACTGTTTAAATGGAAATAATCCAAACGCATCGAGAAACGAAGACTGTAAATTGAGGGATATTACGAATGTAATCCCGTCGAAGACCGGATTAAAAGAGGAAGCGATCGAAGAGAATTGTTCGGAGCAATTGCTCTGTAATAAAAGTCCGCAGCGCAAGAGATCGTCGCGACGGATCAGCGGCGGCAGCGGAACTGGCGATTTGGAAATAGAAAATAAAAAAGCTGTCATTCAAAACGAGAAACCAAATCGCAGCGATGCTCAATCGTGCCAAACGTTACAAAAAATAAGTCGAAACGAAACAGACCTTTGAAATGGGTACTAGCAAGAAGAATTTTGTGGTCTTAAGGGGACCATAGCGTTGATCTACAGGGTCCGTTTTGAAAGTATCCAAGTATCAATAAATATATTGATGACAATTACAACTGCTGTCAATATTCTTCAATGTAGGCACGTTGAGCGAGTATAGCAACTTTTCCACTGTTCGTCGCAGTCCTGGAAGTCCTCGACTGACACTCTTTTTAACTCTTCGAAAGCCAGCCATTCTGATGCAAAATTCGCAAGGCGCCTTTGTATTCTTTGTTTGATTTTGTACATAAATACCAACAATATCGTTTTTTTATGAATTATCTCTGGTTACCTAATGATTTATCTTGTTAGTCATGTATATTATATATTTATATAATACCAAAAATTGGCATTTTTGAGATAAGTATGCCAGAAGATGTAAAAATATCAACTCTATATTCCCTTAAAACCAGATAACTACAATTCCCTCGACCTTAGGAGTTAACGGTGGTTGATAGTTGAAAATCAGCTCCAGCTATAATACTAAAACTCGATATGTAGACTTATCTAGCTGAAAGTTCGCAGCGCTGTCTGCTATCGTAGCGCAGAAACTCGATATCTTCACTTATCTAGGTTAAGGTTAGTATTTAGGGCCACTTACTAGTTTCCACAAATGGTGGACGATTTGAAAATTTATAAAAACATTAAAACGCTTTTTATCTCAGAACTACTAAATTCGAGTTATCGAGTTATAATTGTAAGGCGACGATATATACTTCGTCCAGAGTAGCTATTTTGCCAAACAATCGTGTTTGACTGGACTGTTATAAATAAAATACAAACGGAGCTGCCATGGAATTCACCAACCCATCATATACTCTTATTACACTTCTGGGGTGTGAATGGTGGATTCCGGACTAACGACGGGCTGTGGTAGATTTAGGACAGCTGTCTTGCCACATGTGAGCGTTCACCTTACCACCCAAAGGTCACCTTACCACCCATCAAAGAGGGTGTCAATCGAAGACTTCCAGGACTGCAACAAACAGTGGAAACATCGCTATACTCACTGTATTGAGGCGCAAGGTGACTACATTGAAGAATATTAATATCAGTTGTATTTGCCATCAATAAATATGGATACTTTCAAGAACAGACCCTGTGTATGTGAGACCTCGTACGAGCCAAAAATTCAAATTTGCGTTTTTATTGTTATTGGTGTAAAATCACGCTTCGGACCGCTATGGCCATGTCCCAAGGGCTCAAATTTCTTAGTTTTCTTGTAATTCTCATTGCTGATGTTGATAATTTTATCCTGTGATACCTCTTACATGCTTAGTAGTAAGTCCTCACAAACAACTCAACTCTTTGACAGTTTTAGAGTACAAATAGAGTTGTCAACTACAACGGGCGAATTCGTCACCTCAGGAAGTTTTAACGATTGTTCGTTCTATCTCCCGTGAAGTGAGCGCAGAAGACTTGGACAAAACAGTCCAGCGTCAAGCTCCATCACATGCCCGTAAGAGGCCAACGCCTTATCGAAATAACCAGGTATGTTACCCAGCGGGCATACACCCACGCCCTTCCAATTGCGACCAGATTACTTCGGTCTCTCAATTGGTTACGAGTTCGAGGTCGCTTGCGCGGTCCTCTCCCTTACGAAGCGGTGAAACGGTGTAAACCGAATCTATCGCCAACCACGGCATCCTTTGCCCGGCTGTTCACCCAGGATCTATAGGAAACAGTACTGTTTCCAGACTCCCCCGACTGTTAGTCAGAGTGCACAATCAATTGGCTTACGCCGCACGGTGCGCAGACCGTCCAGGAGCGCCAGAAGGTTGACTCCTAGGGGAAACTAGCCCTAAGGCCAGAGTCCTGCCCGGGTTTGCACTTCATGCGTGGAGGCCGCTGGATGGGTGTTGACCCGTGAGTGTGACCAACCCTGTACAGATGGGTCTTCGTGACCAACTCGGCAAGGGCCCATCGAGCTCCAATCGTTAGTACAGTAAACTAATAATTATTTAAAATTTTGACCCATTTACACAACTAAAAAAAACATCTTGTGAACGAAGTTATTCAGTATTTTCCATGCCCTGAAAAGTTTGCTTATTGGCTTGTACGAGGTCTCATATATACAGCGACGATATTTTGGTTTCCGCAGTGTAAATAAAACTACGATTGTGCGAATGATCGTCCCCACTTAGGGCAATCATAAGGTGGGCGGCAACGAGCGGAAGGGGAAATCCGCACCCAGTGATTTCGTCGAGGCTTTTGCAGTTTAATTTCGTATATCAAATCAGGTGACTTGTTTACGCAATCAAACCTGTTTATAATTACTAGGTAACCTACTGCCCGCACAAAGGAAACAATCCCGAATCGGCATTTCCAATAGACCAAAGGCATTGCCTCACTGGTAGTTCTATTAACGTTGTGGTCATAAATGATCTCTTTTTTCGCTCACCTCGGCAAACAGCCTTTTTTCTCAAAACTACATATATAATATAGGATCAAATTACTGAGCATGAATGACGCTAAATTTCAGACATTTTGTACATACTATATTAACTTACTTAAGTTTTTAACAGGTAGATTATATAGATACACTAATTATTTCTTGTAATATTTCAGCGGTCATATTATAGGTAGTACCTAATCAATAAATGATTTTATTTTAATTTAATTTTGAGTAATTATTTCATTTCATTTAGTCATGGGTTCTCGACTTTGGAGCCGACATGGTTCCGACATGGAGCCGACACGAGTTCGACTTTTGAATTCATTCGGTCTGCCTGCAACCCGCGTAATTCAGTCCGTAAAGTCAAACGGGTCGACTTTTTCGTATCTAGATAGATTCTCTCCCTCTAGAGGCGCAGTGGCGATGGCTCAATGAGGTTTGACGCACCAAGTAAACACCTCGTTGGGCCATTGCCGCTGCAACCTCTAGCCCAAGGGTCAGCAACAGGCGGACCGCGGTCCGCGTCCGGACCGCGAGAGGACGAACTTAGGACCGCCAAGTTTTCTCTAATATACCTACATAAAAAATATTTTCATAGAACTAGCACTATTTTCATACGTTTGAAACCTTGGAATCTTAACTAAGTAATTATTTTAGTGCATCCATACTCGCACTAAACAACATACCATATTTTACGTAAGAGCGTTAACGCCGCCTGCATCCCTATCTATCGGCGGCGCGCCTGCGACTGTTTTTTGTTGAGTCGAGCGAATGAGTGCCGAAGTTGGCGGGGCGTGCGGGGGTGCAGGCGGTAGGGTCGACTAGCGGCCGGTCATTACTTCGTCAATCGCAGTCCGAGATCGCTCGTTCATTTGTCGTTCGTTCGTTCGCTTGTTTTATTTATTTTTGTCTGGTTGTTTGTGTGAAACCTTATCGTACCTACATAATATTATACTCACATTAACATGGACCCTAAAAAGAGAAAAGTGGACAGTGAAAATAGAAGATTTCTGATTGAATGGACTGAACAATATTGTTTTACTCTGCCTGATAGGTCTCAGGCGGTTCCAGTTTGCCTCATATGCAATAAAACTGTCGCTATTATTAAAAGTGGCAACTTAAAACGACACTACGAAACAACTCATCAGCATTTCCATAAAAACTTTCCTCTCGGCAGTGAGGTTCGTAAAGAAAAACTTCAATTTCTTCTTACTTCTTATACAAAAAGCACGAAATTACTAGTTCGCTGCATGAGCGAGCAAGAAAAATCCGCAGAAGCAGCGTTACGTGTGTGTTGGACGCTTAATAAACATCAGAAACCATTTTCTGACTCTGAGATAGTGAAAGAATGTATGTTGGACGTAGCTACGGCGCTCTTTGGGGAAAAAAAGGACGTGGTCTCTGCAATTCAAAGTATTCCCTTGTCGGCAAGAAGTAATACAAGGAGAACCGAAATTTTAGCTGGTGATATCAAGAGCACTCTGCTTGAACTTCTGCAAAAGGCACCTTGCTACGCCATAGCACTTGACGAATCATGTGACATTGTCGATGATGAACAAATGTCTATTTTCGTGAGATTTTATGATAATGATAGTGAAATGTTCAGGGAAGAATTGTTAACAATATTTCCGTTGAAAGGTAACACTCGAGGAGAAGATTTATTTAAGGCCATTGATGAATTTATTACTAAATCCAACATTAGTTATGATAAAATGGGGTCGCTTTCTACTGACGGGGCTCCAGCGATGATTGGCAAAGAAAAAGGTGTAGTAAAGAGAATCAGGGATAACACTTCTGGTCTAATATCGTATCAGTGTATAATTCACCAGACAGCCCTTTGTGGAAAACTTAGTGCTGCACTGAAAGAGGTTATGGACAATTTGGTAAAGTTGATTAATTTTATTAGATCTCATTCTGCTCTTCAGCACAGACAGTTCAAGGAGTTTCTTTCTGAATGTGAATCGGCGTATTCTGACTTACTTCAACACAACAATGTTCGTTGGCTAAGTAAAGGTCAAGTTATTGAACGTTTCTGGCTAATAAAAGACCAAGTAAACTCCTTCTTGGAAAAGTTGGATACGCAGGGAGCAAGGAAGCACTTGGAGTTCATAACAAACGAGCGCAATATGCTAGCTGTGGCTTTTTTGAAAGATATTCTGAAATATTTAAATGCGCTCAACACGGAGTTACAAGGCAATGGAAAATTAATATGTGACCTGATACAAAGCGTGTCTGCTTTTCGTCGTAAGCTGGATATCTTCGAAAAAGATATTGCTTCACAAAAATTTATTCATTTCCCAACAGTTCTTGAATATAAAAAGGAGAACTCTGAAGAAGACATTGCAGTGTTTTTAAAATTTATGTCCGATCTAAAAAACGAATTTGCTATGAGATTCCAAGACTTTGCAGAGCTGGGGAAGCTGTCTCAATTCCTTAAATCGCCTTATGAACTTGATGCATCGGGAGAATGGATTGATGTGGCTGCTAAGTTGTTCATAATTTCAAAGCCTTCACTTCAAATGGAGATAATTGACTTGCAAGAAAATGTTTCCCTACAAATGTATAAAACTGCATCCACTGAAGAATTTTGGGGTAAACATGTTCCAGAAACATATGAAAATTGCAAGAAATTGGCTATCAATCTGGCCACTATGTTTGGCTCGACTTATGTATGCGAATCATCATTCTCAAAAATGATTTTTTTAAAGAACAAATATCGTTCAAGAATAACGGCCGCCCACCTTGAAGACTCACTTCGCATTTGCTGTTCCCCTCGTGAACCAAACTATAAAAAACTGGCTCAAGATCGTCGGTGCAATTTTTCTCATTAATTTTAAGATTTTTTTTTTTTTTTACCTAATATTACCATAAATATACTATTATTTACCAATACAATATTATTATTGTATTGTGTTCAATAATTGGTTAAATAAATAAATAAATTGAAAACAAAACAAACTTTTTTTTTGGACCTCGATAAAACTTTTCAACTGTATCCGGACTCCACTTAAAACTACTTGCCGACCCCTGCTCTAGCCGATGGCCAAAGGATCGCAGCCCCCACCTACAGAAAGTTCTGCATTGCTACGTTTGTCAAAAAAATATAAATTTAAAATGTAAATATTGTGTAAAAACCAAACTATTACAGCTGACAGAATAATTAGTAGGATTTATTGTTCATACTAACACAATGTCAGTCAAACGGCCGTATCGACTAATGTTTGACCTTGGATCGTACTATCAACCTGCTGTCCGAGCAAATCGCTCTAACGAAAAGTCATCGGCTAAGCTGTAGGACTCGCCCGTCGCTAATTTTATTGTAATTAATTCCACGGCCATCTTTGAATTCTCCCACGGTTCACATTGAAAACATGCTTTCTAATAAAATAAAAAAAAAACAATTAAA
Source organism: Micropterix aruncella (assembly GCA_944548615.1). NCBI lineage: Eukaryota > Metazoa > Arthropoda > Insecta > Lepidoptera > Micropterigidae > Micropterix > Micropterix aruncella. The sequence goes on from OX155957.1 coordinate 20,950,520, forward strand.
ATTTCTGTAAATGCGTATCTTTTTTTTTTCAAATATTGCCAATCAGCTATGTAAATTGCATTTTAACTATACCACTGCCTTAGGTCTTCGAACCACCCACTTCTAGAATGTCACTAATTAAAAACTCGGTATAAAAGAATATGATAGATAGCACTAATAATTGAAAGTTAGCACTAATAATTGTTAAATTCTTGGTTTTTATAATTAATCAGTAATTTAAAAAATCGTTCATTATCAGCGTTATTATAGATGGCAAAATATATTGCTATTAGCTTTGCCATCATGCTATCAGCGCCACCTGCGTTTCGCCAGGACTAAAGGGTTGCCAAATCGTACTACTGTGTTAAGCAATCTAATACCATATACAATGTATAAATGTGAGTGGAGTTGCCTATTAGCAGGTGGGCCATGTTACGATAGGGTTTTATAAAGGAATGGGGAATAAATACGCATAGCCATTCGCAAACTGTTTCTTTAGTCTTGATCAAGAAGTCAAGTTACATTGCACAAGTGAGCAATCTTACAGTTCAAATATTTAAATTTATGTTTATACAAATAAAGGATTAATTATTTAAATGTGAGAATGTCCGAAGTTTAGAACAGGTCGTCGTGACCCAAATCTGCCGCCATCATGTTTAGACCTCGTTCTTTGAGAGCTTTTGATAATAGTTTATGATGATCGTGTCTGTTGTCCTGCTCCCTTCTCTGCGCATCTAGAATCTCGTCTACCGTCACTTCTTTGAGCGGAAGATTCTCTTCTTTTTGAGCATCCTGCAATATTGAGAGAAACAAAATATCACGCTTAGTGGAGCACTGCGGGAATGGCTTGGGGCTCAAATTTCTTTATTGCCTAATTCTTTGGCAATTAGGCAAAACTACATAAGTCAGAAATACCATTTTCTTAGGAGAGCATTTTGAAATTTATTACAACTTCAAATCTGTTAATCTATGTTATTTTTTTATATAACATTTTATTTATTTATTTATTAGTTTCAAATGGTATTCAAGGGCATTACAGATGAATCCAATTCGCCCTTAAATATTAAAGCTAGAGTGTAAGTATAAAAATAAATGACTACATAACTAAATTAATGCTAACATTGAACAAGAAAAAAAAAACAAAAATATAAAACTAAATAAAAGACAGATTATGATAAACATGAGATAGCAGGGAGTTGCCTTTTTAGCTGCCAAAGGGATGTACAAAAGATATCTATTTCTGTGGGTAAGGAATTAAGAAGAGCTATAACCCTTCCCACTGGCCTGTCTACAAAAATATTTGTACGGTGGTACGGCACATTAAACAATAGATGCGATCTCCTCGCTGTGTAATTTACCGGTACGTACAATTCAAACTTACATAGTATCTCTGGCAAATAAATCGTTCCTTGAACTAAATTATATGCAAATATAATTAGTGAAATATATCGACGAGTTTCAAGACTGTTGTATCCTACCATTCCTAGCACAAAATCGGACGGAAATAAGTATGGATAAATATTGTATTTTCTGTAATAAATATATCTTAAAATTTTTCTTTGAATACGCTCTACCATCTGAATGTATTTGTTTTCACTTGTACACCAGATAACCGAGTTATATTCAAGTATGCTACGGACTAAACAATTATATAGTAGAAACATTACACGAATATTATTAAACTGTTTGCATATGCGAATAACAAAACCGACCATTTTGCTAGCACGATTGCAAATATCTGAAATGTGTGCTCGGAAATTCAACTGCGTATCAAATGTAATTCCCAGGTCCCTCACCTCGGTTGACCTTTTTAAAATTGACCCGTTTATTGTGTATGGGAAAAAGCAAGGTGTTTTCTTCTTAGTGATGGTTAAAACAGAGCACTTGTTAGTGTTGAATTCCATGTCATTGACAGAGCCCCATGACTAAAATTGGCACATGCAATAAAAGATGAGCGCTCTCTTAAACTATATGTGTAATTTTAAAATAATATGTATCAATAAAAAGATAATTAACTTATGCTACTATGACCACCTATCAATAGTTGAGAAAAAGTACATAAGTTACACATATGTAGTTTTGCTCATTTCAACAATATATAACTAGTGAGAAAGTAGGTGCTATAACTTCTTTTATATTGTGCTTCGAGTTATGTAGTTTTGCCCAATGAAAGAGTAAAAAAACGCTGTTAAATGGTCATTATAACTCATTTTGGCCAAAATGCAACTTATGTAGTTTTGCCTAATTGCCATAGAATTATTCCTAGAATCTACAAGGCATATCTCAAAATTAGGATCTACACCAGTGATTCCCAAAGCGGTCTATATGGACCCCTAGGGGCCGATTTCAAATTGCAGGGGGTCCATGTAGCGAGAAAAAAAACGGGGTGCACAAGTTGTAAATGGGGGTTCCGTGTTAGTGGACCTCATCTAGACAGGTCATCATAAACATTTAGGCGATCCGTAAATGTCTTACTTCTAAAACAGATCGTATGTACAGACAGAATAGTATTTTAAACTTATAGTAGCAATCTTATTTCTTCTTATTTCTTATTTCAATAAACAAACGCATGCGTCTCAAGTATCATGGAAGGAAATCAACACTCAAGTCAAATTGAATCACTAGTCGATCGAGGGAAGCCAACCCACATGACTAACGAGGGGAGGTGCGAGTGAGATATGTCAGAAAATTTCACCTCAATGCTGCCGTCGTAAATGAAAACACAGTAACTTAAAAACTACGTTTTGAGAAAAACGAGGTCAAAGTTTAGTTGTTAAATATTTGTTTTCATGAACAAAGTAATCAATATAGATTATTTCTTTAAATCTTAAATGTTAAAAAATAGTTAGAACTTCAATTCTGCATAAAAATATATATCAAATTATAATTGTTTAATTAATTAAATTAGATGATGTGTTTTAAATTAGGAAAATAATTTGACAAATTTTATATTTTTAAGCTATAACACCGTAACTGAGTGGTTACTGTGTTATAGGTAAATTTTACCCATTACTGTGTTCTAACCATGTAAAATAAATATATATATTTTTAAATAAATAAAAAACTGCAGGCACCTTAAACACAGTAATTGAGATATTGTGATTAATTCGTGTATTAATAAATTAACTTTTAACAAAATTTTACTTAAAACCACAGTATCTGAAGAAGCCGTGTTGTAACCAAACAAAAATATTTCTTAAATGCTTATAAGTATTAAAAAAGATCACAGTAAATAATAGGTTACTGTATTTTAATTTAAAAAATTATACATACTGTGTTTTTTATTTAAAATATTCTGATTTTTTTTAAAATACTGTGTTTTTATCTAAGTTATCTCGGTATCTATCCATCGACAGACAAACCGAAAAATTTGAATTATAGTACTCCAACTCGTGATTTTAAAGAACTAAACTTGTATAAACACAGTAAATGAAGTTACTGTGTTTTCATTTACGACGACAGAATGGGTATCCGTGCGAGCGAGTAGGATAGACGCGTCACAAGAATGAGCAAGCAGCATGAATGTGCAGTTATGTGCGGCTTTCTCAAATGCTTTGTACTTCAAGGTGGTGGACGCTTAAAAATGAAAAACTAAAAAATTTACATGTTTTTACAACTGTCCACTTTACCAAAAACTGTATGTAAGTGATCAGTACTGCGCTAGATGTCAAAAACACATTTAAAGTTAGTAAGTTTAGGAAAATTCAATATTATGCAGGCAAGAAGTCTATGGAAAATAGCAAGTGGTCTAAAGGGCAAAACAGTTTGGGTACCTCTGACCTACACTGTTGAGCATGGTGAAGTGGAAAGCGGCCCGAAAAAACTAACTTTCGGTATTCCACAAGATCCACTCTGCCAGTGAACTTACCCATTGTGAACCAGAATGGCTTGAGACTCAGATTTCTTTATTTCAAAATTATTTCTAGCCAATGTTAGTAGTCGGGGAGTCGGCGATAAAAAAGTGCAAGAGTTTTGAAAAAGCTGATAAAGAGATCAAGACCATTTATTTCCATTACAAACATTACTGTTGTGTAGGAATGACATTAAATTTGTCTTAAACTAGTTACTCAATTTAAGAAAGATCATATAAAGTTACTCCAAACAATCCAATCAACAAAGACAATAAAAAAAACAATTGACAATAAAACAATTGACAATAAACTAAATGTACATTAAATTTAATTAGTAGTAAGATAAATATTCACAATATTTTAAAATGTTATGCGAATGCATATTGATTTTAAGCAGATACACCCGGATGGATCTCTTGAAAATATCTTTGCCTTTAATCGCCTTTAATCTCGCCCTAAAATCGCCTTTAACCCCTAGAGCCCCAATTGGCCGATATCGGCCACAACACGATTCAGCGTGACGGCCCCGTTTTAATTTTATTTTAATTTAATTTGTTTTATTTTATTATGTTTTATTATGTTAATGTTTTATTTTAATTATGGGTACAGCGGTTTGGCAGTAATCAATGTTTTGGTGAGACAGTGTCATAATTCATTTTTTTTACTAATTTTTACTAAAAATTTTTGGGACATCAACTTGTCAATCGGCTGAGGGGCCGAGGCCTGAAGGGTTAATGATACTTTCAGATCAGACAGTATTTTGGCCATAGAATGCTAGGGTACAGTCAGCATAGAATGCTAAGGTACAGTAATTTATTTATTTATTTAAGTAATTCAAAAATTATTTAGAACAATTTTATCTAAGGAACTATGCACAAAAATATTTTAAACATTGAATAAATAGCAGAAAATGAATACATTTCAAAGTCCAGTGACAACGCCACCTAACTAGGCCGGGACCTGTTCTAAGGTGAACGTTTAATTTTGTGCGTTCTTGTTCAATACTGTGATTATTACAAAAACAAAATAATTTTGTAACAACAAAATAAAAAATAAAATTGTCGTAATAAAATCATTTAGATACCGGGGCACCTTCCCCTGGCGTACTAGGAAAGATGTAATTTTAATTATTACTCAACTGTCAGTAACTATGATGCATCGGTCGACTGTACCACATCTGCCGCTAAGTTCTGCCGAATCTCAGGCAATATTAATAATGGTCGTTCCCAAGGTCAAAGTAATGCTGACGCCATGCATTCGCGGCATTAAGCGGTCTGACCGTATGTTCCGAGTTCTTTATTGCATGTCTACTGATGAATTTTCAGCTTTTCCAGAACACTTTGGGGGCACTAATTAAAATTACACTATTTCTAGTACGCCAGCGCCAGGTTTTGTGGAATCTGGCTTGCTGACTGTACCCTGGCATTCTATGGCCAAAATACTGTCTGATCTGAAAGTATCAGCTTTTCCAAATATTTTCCGAAGGGAAAAAAAATACAGAATCGCATTTTAACTCAGTCTATCGAACGTAATAACAAGACACACACATAAACATATGTTATACACACACATACATATAAATACTTCATAGTAGGGTTGGTTGTAAGAGATTGTCGTATGACAATAAACCCGGCCATTGTGAAATTTCACAATAAAGAGTAGAAACAAACAAACAAACTTACAATTTCACCCAACAGCACAACATTCTCGCCTCGAACGATAAAGATTCCCCTGGGAATATCCCCATATTCCTTTCCGACGTGAATCCTCTCTATGCTTTTGTGTAAAACTAAATTAGCAAACTGATCTACACTCCTCAGATATCCGATTAGAGTTCTGCCATCTCTCAATAACACCATCATTTTTTCTGCAAATACGACAAGTGAACATTACTCATAAAAACGAAGAGAATGCAGGAATATATGTCGATGAAATTTACTGTCGAGCTCGTTCATCAAATGGGCGGTCCCTTCCAGTGGATTTGCGGACGACATCTTGAAATTGTTTCACTATTTATATGTCCGAAGGTGCAGTTACGACAGCATAAACACGTTTTGATAAAATATTATATTATAAAAGTTGTAAACAACTGCTCTGCCACAACAAAACAAATCCAACCTCAAAAATCGGTAGAAAAAAATGACAGCCGGCCAGCCGGCCGGGAATCGTAGAGAAATGTTGCCACGTGTGAGAAATGTTAGCAGTGCTGCCAATGTTTCAAAATATCTGCTTTAATTTCCGAAAAAACCCTCTTTTAAATCCCCGTTTTCAACATTTAAAATACCAGATTTTTTATCCGCGGATATAAAATACTGTTAATTTTTATTTATTTATTTACATCGACAATAATATCGACGATGGAAAGGAAAAAAATACTAAACGACAATTTAGGCGATATTGAGTTATATATATATCACTAGAATCAAAAAAAAATCCTGCGTCGATTAGTCCCACTCTCAAGCTTCTGTGACGGTTTTTTTGTCGCTTAGTATTTTGTATTTTGTTGATTATTTACAGTTTTCGGCGACCAAGCGACAAAAATAAATATCATTTCTTTAAATAATACATTAAGGACCTTATCCCTAAACCGTTTTTCTACTTAGTAAACTATACATGTTTTTGATTTAATATATTTTGTCTTTTAGTCTCTTTCTCCCGATCTTAAGAAGAGATAATTATTTAGTTAGCTAATTTTACCCTTCCGAAAAAACTTCAGCCTTTTTACTTTACCTATAATATTTGTTATTTGGCATTTACATATTTTTTACGAGTTATGATTTACGAAAACATGTCGTTTAGTAATTTTCTTCAATCATTAAGAGATTATATTCGTCGCTTAGGAAGGCATTTTCCATAATTATTTTTGGCGCTTAGATGTCTTTTGCGAAAAAGAAATTTTTATTAAAATTGTGGATCCCTCAGATGTTTTGGTGAATCTATCAGCAAACTGTATGCTCGGGTACATATCTTCTGGACAGAAGTATTTCAGTAAGAAATGCCCTCGGTGAGAAATGTTCTACGTAAACACATATATACGTAGGTAGGTACATATCTTATTTGGCCCTTGTCAAGATCAATCTCTCTTTTTCGAATATTATCGTTGAAAGAGCGTCTTTCGTGTTATCGTTAAAAGAGCGTCACAAAATAGTACAAATGTAAAATATCTGCGGCATTGAAAAAGTAGAAACTGTTGAATAACGACATATTATTATAGACAGAGAATTTTCCCGGCACTCATCGCAAATGGTTTTTATTGATTTTAGGTGGCTTATTTGGATGTTGTGTTTCACACAAAGTGTTGTAGTTTCGTTTGCAACTTCTATGTCTCAATCGGTTCTGCTCACCGGTCACGGCGCCGTATCTCGTACCTGGAGGCGTCACCCACTGTTACGTCAACCTATAGTTTTAGTAAGTCCATATATAGCGACTAAAAATTGACATAGGGTACCAAAATCCACTAACTACCCTATTAGAGAAATTACCTTTTATTATTTTATATAGCCGTCTGTATCTATATGATATACCTACCGCTGATTATAGGTGTGAACAGCGTATTAGATTGATCAACGATGTACACTACAATTGGCCAACCAGAATTGTACCTACTACGAATCGCAACGTGTAGATTCTGGTACTCATAGTAAAACGATTAATCTACTTTTATTATGTTCAATATGACGACTTTCGTGATATTATAGTATAGCAGCGCACTGTAGATGGCGCTCTAAACACGACTAATAACAAACTAATTTTGAAATCATAGCTCTTATTATTTTAATTTATTTACTGATGTAATTTTTTTTATTTGGTAGGTATACACGTTTCAATACGTAATAATTAAGCACGTCAAAGTTCAGACATACCTACTAACAGATGGCATTCTATCTCTCCGTATTATCATTGATTATAGCGGTACTATTTCTGTGATGTAATCAGCCTACATAAAAATGCGATAGATGGCACTAATAATTGAATGTTACTATTGTTAACGTTGGTTAAATTATTGGGTGTTTATAATCAATTGGTCATTTTGATATAAATGTTATTATATATGGCCAAATAAATTGCTATTATGAATAGACTGGTCTACCTTGGACAACGGCGGCTGCAACGTCACCGAAACGTCGGGTGCTACAAGTTTCACGCGGTAAATTCGTTTTCTATCCTATTTATAATGTCAAACAACCGCGATAGACTTAGATTTTATAAATTGCTATTAGTTTAGCCGTTAATAATTAACGGCTAAACTATCAATTATTGATAGCATTGAAGCAGCCTGCATTTCGCCGTATCGGAAGGGTTGCCAAATCGTTCAATAGGGTTGCGCAATCTATGTAAAACCATATAAAATCAATAGTTTTACTATAGTTATACGTAATATATAGCGCCTATTAACTACCCTGTTAGAGAAATAATAAACCCGATCCATGAAACCTTTTATTATGTTATATAGCCGTCAGTATCAACATGATACCAAACATATCGCCTTGGTGAAGGTGTTAAATTCTGCGTATTTATAAACAAGGGGGACATCGCCTTGACATCGCCATCTCGGCAGACGTCGGCGTCGTGTTGTAACATTGTACCGCCCAGAGATACCGAATTCTTGACATTTCATGCCTTGAATAATGGCTGCTGCTTCTGACAAGGGTGCGCGCAGCGCCATGTTGCTTACAAAATTATTAACTCAACTAAGCGGCCTCCTTGCTCCTCACGCTGACAGAATGACAAAAAACAATTTACGTGTAAATATAATCTAAGGATTGGTCTTGTAAGACTACGTTTTTAATTTCATAATGTATATATACGGACAAATACACAAACCACAAATATTTCATAATAACCCTTTTTATTACTTGAGCACCGAAGGCGACCGACTAAAGTACAGCGGCGGCGCAGCGGTGCAGCGATCGCTTCAAGATACCTGCCGCAGGACGTATCACGTAGGGCGAGCTTTATTCTCTTACAAAACCTGCTTTTCAGCGCGTATTTTTTTCCAATAATTCTAAATACAACAGTTCACTTTTTGTATCGTGTTTTTATATTTTTTAAATATTGTTCTTGTATTCATTGATTCTCTCTTAAATGCGGCTCTATCAGAGAGAGGAATTTGCAAACGGATGAACTTGGTTTTTGAGATGGACGGGTGAAGAGTGATAATCCAACTGTGACAATAAACCTACATAGCAACGTCGAATGTTGTGCACATTGTTTTACCCTTAAATGCATGATTATTTGTTTTGAATTCAATAAAATTGTTTATTAAAGGAAAATAGTCATAGGTTACGTAAAAATTAAATTTAAAAAATTAGGTAGTAAGGTATATTAATTTTGAAAAAAAATGCATCTAGACTTGTAACTTGTAAGTATGTAGACTTGTAAATTTTCGGCAACAATATGCGTTTATCACTAAAATTACTGTAGACGTAAACAAATAGTCATATTGTATGTATATTCATTAGTATAGGAATCTCCATATTATATATGAACGAAATACAGCAAAGCAATTGCGATTTTTGTCGTGATTGCCTGAACCTTTCATTTGATGCACTAAGTCTGAAAATACCTGGAATTTTGCATCTATTTTTAAAACTGCACCTTTTTACATCATAAGTTTTTACATCATATTTAAAGTTTCTGGAACTAGGCACTTATAATAAAAGAAATAGAAAACCAATTACACTTGGCTCCTTTTTCTCCATCTCCATCTACATAGCTATTCCAAAAATCTAGCTTGTATCTAATATAATTTTCAAATACTTCATCAAAAATTGGTAGCTTAGCTGACAATAGATGAAAAGATTTTTTTTAGCAATTAGATAATAAATCAATCCTTTATTATAGGGAACTCGACTATAGAAACTATCTCTTCAAGTAACACATTGAACTTCATCACCCGCCACATTCAAATGTCAGAAAACGATATAACTTACCCGCCAAAAGAAACGTCAATTTTTTCCTTCACACATGATTTATTGTCTATGGTTATCAACGTGCATTCGGAAACGGACACACTAAGGTTTTTGAATACAATTAAAGTGAAAATGTATGTAGACAATTGGCAACAATATGCATGGGCTAAATAAACCCAATCAAATCCGGGAATTAGAGGGTAATGTGTTTAGCGTTCATATATGTATGTTTTCAGTTTCTTTATTCCACCATAACTTCTAAACGCTTGGACCGATTTAGAAGTGTGTGGTATTGTTAGAAACCTTACGTCATCTTGAGTGTCATAAGGTACCTAAAGTGCTCAAATGCTTCATAACTGTTAAGATATCAAGTAAGTAGTTGCCTGAATGTCCAAATGTCAATAAATTAACATGAATATATCGTGTTTAGTGTCAAATGAAAGGTCTGATTGAGTACATTCCGGAAATATGCACATGAATAAATACATAAACCGCTAATATTTATTAAAAAAACCGTAATAAAAATAATAATTATAAATACAATAGTTCACTTTCTGTTACGGCAGTTGTGTTTTTTATACTTTTTAATATGTTTACTTGTTTTTCTATATAAAACATCATCCTCTAAACGAATTGTTATATATACTTAAAAATGTCGCATCTAAATCTTTACTATCCAAAAAGTAGGTATTTTAAAATTACTAAAGAAACATTAACTTCTTTTCCAGTTAGAATTATTCATAACTCTCATGACCATATCCACGGGCGTAGCTATAGCCTTCACATGGGGGGGGGGGGGGTCCGCGGGTACGAAAATGTAGAAAGATAAGCTAGTTATTGGCCGGCCTTCACGCAGAAAAAAGCAAAATTCTAAATTCCAATCTCAGTTATTTAATAATTACATAAACATTAAAATACACGCAAGTTAATCGCGGACCAATGATAGTTACTTTAAGTACCTACCTACCATAAAATAAGTAAATAATGTCGGTAGAACATTTATTTATGACATTATATTCTACTTAATATTATAAACGTGAACGTTTGTAAGGATGTATGGATGCGCTTTCACGCAAAACTTTAAAAACTTTAAAGTATAACATTTAGCCTTTTACGCCTTATGGCCAACATATTTATAATTTCGTTAGGATCCAGTTGGACCGCTATATCACGATGAACACTCATAAATGCAAGCCCAGTCAGTCGTTCATCTCCCGTGCTATTTCTCAAGTAGTTTTTAAACCTCTTTAAGGTTGAAAAACACCTTTCTGGGGTTGCTGTGGACACTGGGAGTGTGGCCAAAATAGTGAGCAGCATTTTTATTGTAGGAAAGAACTGATTCTCGTGTTTCTAGTGCGGTGGATGGTTTTTCCGTCATAGATTTCCAATGATTCTGCCATATTTAATATTCAATTGGAAAAGTATTCACTTCAGTTTGTCCCAAAAATAATAGCGCAATTTTTTAAGGCTTTCTTTCATCTTAGAGTCATCATTGGTCTTTTCAGGCAGAATCATTTCAATACCTTCGATTGTCTCTTCATGTGGCTTAAAGCGTGCATCAAGTTCTGTAGCCACATGGTCAATGAAAGGGTAAAATACATTTCTACGGCAATATATTCCGGTAGTTTCTCCTGGAGCATTGCTGCGCTGGGTTTGCCTTCCAGTCGTTCTTGGAACAATTATGTCGCTTGAACTCATCTGCTTTGCTTGCTCAAAGAGAATGGTGAACTCATTTTCGTTTCGAATATTTTGTAAAATAGTTTTTATTGTTTTCACATAACTACAGATGTTGGTCAAATCGACATTGACCTTCTGCATTGCTTTGTTTAGGTTTGATGTGTATGAAAATACTTTTCTTAGTATAATTATTGATTTTATAGTGTAAAATCAATGGTATAACTAACGACACGATAAACTGGATGTTTTCTATGGCTGTTTGCATTTGGTATGCTTGAGTGGCAACATCTCTATTAGCAGAATCATCTTGAAGTGCCTCAAGTGTTGCGCGTATTACGGGAAGCATTTCTGCAAATCTTTCAATAGCCACATGTTTTTCTGTCCATCGTGTCTCACAAAGAGAGATAAGCGTTGAATGAGATGATATAACTTGATCTGCAATTTTCTTCATAAGGCTGTCTCAAAGTGGAGACTGTCGAAAAAAGTTTACTATACTTTTTATAGTTTCGATACAGTTTCGTATCAATGGTATCTCACTTGAATGCGCTAGAACTAAATTCAGAACGTGAGCCACACAGTGTACGAATTGCACGATTTTTCTCGTCGTATGCTAAGGGGGGGGGGGGTGGTCCGGACCCCCTACGCCCGTGACCATATCATATCTGTGTTGACCTTCGAGCTGGATCAATAATGCACCTGGAGAGTGCCAATTTACTCGTAACTGAATGTAGATGTGGATCAAAATTAAATTTAACTACTTCGTTTTATGGGATTCTAAATTGTGGAGCTCCAGACTCCAGGCATATAAGGGTAGGTATGAATTTTCCTGTCGTCGCCGCATGTTTTCGTTAACATATCCCTTGATTAAGTCATGTTTGCGAATGGAGATCGAGCCCCTCCCCGCCTCAGCATCACATATCGTAGTTGATATATGTACATCGTCAGTATATGAATAGCTACCCTCGTTCATTGTATACGAAGTAAGTGCATGTTTCATTATTTCGGCGATGGGCGATCGTGTATGTGCCTACGTGCCAAGCGACGAAGCGACGCGACGTTAGCTTCAACGGACGAAGCATTGAAATTTTATTCTTCTTCTTAAAGTGCCATCTCCTATCGGAGGTCGGCGGTCATTATGGCCATTTGGGCCCGTGATGGCGGAGAACAACTCGATGGCGCTTGAGTTGAACCATTTATTTATTTATTTATATAAGTAATGCAAATATTAAAAATAACTGTAAACAATTTCAGCGTAGGAATTATGCATAGAAATACTTTCAAAATTGAATCAAAAGCAGAAAAAAGAATACATTGCATAGTCTAGTGGCAACGTCACCTAACTAGGCCGGGACCTGTTCTAAGGTAAACATTTGTTTTAGAATGTGCTTGCACAAATACCGTGTTTATAAAAATGGCATATATTCCTTGTATGCATAAAATAATGGAATTGCAAAACAATATTAAATATGACTAAATACTTAAATTAAATAATAAAATTAAAGTTAGAAGTGGAAAATTAAAATGACAGAAAATAAATTCAAATCAGAAAAAAAACAAAACAATTTAAAATAGTAAAAATTAGAATATTTAATTAGAATTAGAATTTAAAATTAGAATTCAACGAGGTATTGTATCCAGTGGGTTCTACTTCGGTCAGATCTTCGGCGGCCTTTTATCTTTCTTGCAGGATTAATTGGAGAAGATGGTATTTGTTACCACGTATTATATGGCACATGTATTGTAATTTCCTTCTCCTTTTGGTCTTCAGTAATTCCGATCCTTTGTGCATTCTTTGCAGCACCGTCTCATTTATGACTATCCGTCCAAGATATATCCAGTATTATCCTGTAAATCCACATTTCGAAACCTTCTAACATGTTGCATAAAGTCTGGGTTTACGTCCACGCTTCTACTCCGTACAGAAGGACTGAAAATATGTAACACCGTGCCAGACGGCATTTAGTGGAGAGTTTGAGACTACGGTTGCAAAAAAGTTGGCTCATTTTGATAAGCGTTTTATCTTGTTTAGTATTAAGTTAAAAGACTGATGGGGTACATTTCGGAAACATATATGTATATATACGGATAAATGCACAAACCACAAATATTTCATAAAAACCCTTTTTATTACTTGAGCTGTTACTTTGTTACATAGATTTATCATCGTAAAACAGTGTACTTATTATCAAAGCTAGGGCAGCTTATTAATAGATTTGCGAGCTTTATGGCGATAAGCAATAGCCACTTTAATCTTTATTGCAGACACAAATGGCCTACGTCAAAATTAATGGCGAAGTAGGCCACAGCACTAGCCTTGTGTGAACACGGCCGACTCAGCTAGTAAAACATGTGATTAATTATTTTCCGGGTCTCGAAGAGATAACATGATAGCCACCTTTATTGTCCGGGACTCGATAAAGTGACTGTGTTTGAGTAGTTAACCGAACCGAACCTGATGTTGCCAAAAGAGAGCGTATGCAGGCGTTCGGCGAATGCTACGCGCTCGATTTGTATCGTCGATTGGATCGTGATCCAGGATCATGATATTTATCGAGCGTGTGGTATAGCGTATCACGGATCGTGATACGGATCACGGGTATTCTAGAAATCCAAAAATCCAATATCTGGACCGTGTATCGCGCAATGTATATCGAGCATTTAATCTCTCGACAATATTTAGGCTACGACACACTTGTCCCACGTACGCAACGTGCGCAACGTATTATGTCATAGTTACCTTTGAATTTGCATGAAATCAGACAAACTTATACCCCGCAACGTTGCGTGGGATAAGTGTGTGTACAGACAGACAACCAGAAGTGCGTTTACAATACTTTACGTCTTCGTCGGTTGGTATTCAGTTCTGCTCTAGTAGGTAGGCTTTCCTCCAATTGGATGCGTCATTGCGCCTAAAATTTTAGGTAATGTAATTAATTAAGGAATATTTTATTAACTACCTTGATAGTTGTGACAATCTATATATTAAATTTAAACGTGTTTTTCCTGTAACCGTCATATTGAGAAAACGGCTAGGTGTCAAAACTACATAGGTTGAGGTGTCCAAAAAAGCTCTCAGTCTGTAGATGTGTCCTCAAAAAAGATTTTTTTTAAAATCATCATAAGAGAAAAATATTAAAAAAACGGTTTTGTCTGTAACTGCCAAATTGAGAAAATGGCTAGGTGTAAACATTTGGTTGAGGTGTCTAAAAAAGCTCTCGGTCTGTAGATATGTCATCAAAAGAGACAAATAAAAAACGATATTGCCATCTGCTGTATTTCCACGCGGGGGTCCCCTGCGGGGGGAAATGGTGGGGAGATGGAGTGAAGGGTGGGCGAGAGAATAGGGTAGCTGAGAGGGGTGAGTTGGAATGGTGGTAGACAGGGGGGTTAGGGGTGGAAGAAGGGGAGAGAGAGAGAGGGAGAGACAGGAAGGATTGGGGGGAGTTGAAGAGGGGGGGTAGAAAGTGGGGGGAGGGGATTAGAGGAGAGAATGGGGAGAGAGTGAGAGAGAGTTAGGGTTGGGGGGTAAGGTTGGGAGAGGAGGAGGAGTCGGAGAGGGGGAGGGGGAGGGGGCGGGTGGAAAGGTGGGTTTGCGGGGTGGTTGGGGGGAAGGGAGGTTAGGGTTTGGTGTGCGAGGGGGTTGTCTGCTTACCGGTAAATTCTAGGGGCGACACAGCCGATTTTTTTACTCCATATAGTTAAAAACAAAATTTAAAGTTTTCAATCCTGGGTATGTTCGCGGACAACTGACGTCAAAAGTGTGTGTGCCACCGGCGCTAAGAGCTGAAAACTCAAGCGACATAGTGACGGAACACCGTGCCGTCGCCAATGTGTTCGCTAGTCAATTTAAAAAGTCTTATGTTCGAGAGTGTGATGATCCTATGCCGCAAATATTGGTGCCCAGGATAGTAAATTGTATTGAAACTGAATTCAAGCCAGATGCAATTCTAAAGGTTTTGACATCGTTCAGGGATGCGACTTCTATGGGACCTGATGAAATTCCTGCAATGTTCCTAAAGAAGTGCTCTGCGGAATTGTGTGAGCAGCTTGCACATATAATGACATTGTCCTTTGAAAACGCGACACTTCCACATGACTGGAAGGAGGCAATTGTAACACCAATTTACAAAAAAGGTGATAAACTCTCTCCAGCCAACTATCGCCCGATTAGCCTTACCAGCCTTGTTTGCAAAGCTATGGAAAAAATTGTAGCCGAAAAAATAAGACTTTTTCTAGCCCGGGAAAACATAACAATCGAGGAGCAACATGGCTTCGTCCCGAGACGCTCAACTGTGACTAACCTCCTCACATGTGTTGACCAATGGACTCGTAAGTGGGACGAACGGAACTCTACTGATGTAATTTACTTGGACTACGAGAAGGCATTCGACCGAGTCCCAATACAACGGTTAATCCACAAACTGGAACATTTTGGGTTTAGAGGCAAATTACTGTCATGGATTGCAGATTTTCTATCGAACAGGAAATTCAAGGTGCGAGTCGGAGAGGAACTATCTGAAGCCCATGACGTTCTCAGTGGCGTGCCTCAGGGTTCGGTGATCGGCCCTGTTGTGTTCGGTATTTTCCTGACAGACCTCAAAGCGATTATGGAAACATCCTTTACGCTTTTTGCTGATGACACCAAATTCTTCGGAGATCCTGTCATAAGCCGTCAACTGATTCAAGACAACCTCGACCACATCGTGCAATGGACTAAGGATTGGCTTCTCACACTAAACGCAGAGAAATGCACCGTACTGCATATAGGTCCCAAGATCTTGGAGTAATTGTGTCCCAGGACCTCAAATGGGAACCGCATATAGTAGAAGTTGTAAAAAGAGCAAACTCACTTCTTTACATGATTAGGAAAGCTTTCTCCTACATAAACTCTGATTTGTTCCTCAAACTCTACAAAACGTACGTCCGCCCTCTCCTCGAATACTCTTACCAGGTGTGGAACCCCTACTTCATAAAAGACATTGAACTGCTGGAAAAGTGCAAAGGCGGGCAACCAAGATGATTCCATCCCTAAGGAACAAGCCTTATGAAAACCGCTTGGCTGCACTGGGTCTTACTACACTTGAGCAAAGAAGACAAAGAGGGGACCTCATCGAGACGTTTAAGATTCTGAATGGTCATTATGATGTAGCCAACCTTAATGCAATGTACACAATGAACACCAACGAGAAACTCCGTGTACATTCCTTAAGTGGTGGACTCTTGGAACAAACTACCACAAGAAGTGATAAGTGCTATCTCAGTGAATGGTTTTAAAAATCTACTAGACAAACATTTAGTAAAAATGGCAATTAAAAAGTGTAAGGAATAAAATAAAATAAAGACAAACAGTACACTCAACACATGAAGTACACGCACCAGCTGCAAAAGCTGCTAGTGTATATAAATAAATAATAATAATAATAATCCTTTCGCCACCATCTATCGTATGGTTGCTACAGTACGCTTTTTGTTTACTTTCTGTCACAAGTTTTTTGTTTACTTCATATAGCGTACGCGTCGCTCTTCGATTGTTGCTGTCCGTTTACTCCAAGACCTTGATGACATTCCTGATCGTAGATCAAATGACCAAGGCATGACCAATGTAATCGAATAAATCCAAAGAAATATTATTTGTACAGAAATAATAAGTATGTTTCCGTTATTTTTGAAACATTATTGTCTCCATAATTACGGATGTCTCTTAATATTGGCTAGTATAAATTACGGTTTCAGCTAGTATAAATTAATTTTAGTAATATATAATCGGTTTGAAAACCATTGTTAATTGATAATAATCTAATAATAAAAAAAACGCTGATTAGAGCACATCTGTAGCCCTAATTATTAAAGTAGAACGGTAAAGTAATAACCCAATATGAAATAAACAAAATTCTAGAATAAGTGGTTCTGAAAGTGGAAGCCGGCCATGATAGCCATTTTAATCATCGTCGTTGTTATGTACTTATATGCATCTTCCATATTTGGAAACATCGAAAGCGTCGCAAATTTTAATGAAAATATTTCAGCCTATATGCGACGCGCAAAGTGAAATTATGCCAAAGCCGAGAAAGGCAAATATTTCTCTAAGGATACTTACGATGAAAGGCCGAAACTCGCATACATAGATAATATTGGTACCTACTTAATTTTAACCCTCGACTGGATACGCATCGATTTTGCAACTAAGGTATTTTTAATTGTCTTGACTTTTTTCATATCTTGTTTATTGGAATATTATATTTCATTCCAATAAACAAGATATAAGGGATAAAGCGAGATTTATTTGACATTTTATCTTGCAAATATTAAGAACATCTCTGAATGCATTTGTCATATAGATAAAAAAGTACCTACAGGATAAAACAGCTTCCTAATCGGCGATCGACTTAGAAAATATTCATTGGAAAATTAGATAAGGATACAAAGAAAAAACTAATTACCACAATGAAAAGAAAATAATGTAGCATACGTTGAAAGTTTTAGCCTCAAAATGAAGGAACACAGTAACTCAAATTTTCTTTTTCATCGGAATCAGAATACTTTACGAACCACCGAAGTAAGGTAAAACAACGGCACCTCCTATCAAAAAATCTTCTCTTCTGGAAAAGTAGAATAGTATTTGCTTCCAAAGACATGAGAGACTTAGTGTCTTAGAGCTACGGCAGACATTGTCCTAGCAGTTCTACTACCTTCGAGCGCAGAAGTTATTGATGCAAATTGGATTCTTATTTATTTAGAAAACAAATCGCCAGGGAAAATGTCCCATGCCCGATGGCTAACTCTAGCTAATAGAATTATGCATTTGTACGTTTCGATGGAATCTTCTTCTGGAACCTAGTGGTTCTTGCAACGTATACCATCAAGGCTTACGCTTCAACCTGGTTCACAATCAAATCTCACCCATCCTGTAAATATGGAGCACGACATCTGTATCAACTCATATATGATGTTAGATACTTGCCCCCAGAACTGAAAGCCTAGGTTGGTCCGGTAATTTAAAGAGACGGTTACTTCGCTCACCCCAAAAATGCATTGCTGGCAATGCTGTCCGGTTCTCAACTACATATCCATGAACTGGGCGCACGTCGCATTTTTAAAGCTAGCAGAAATCAAAGAAATAAACTTCGACTCTTCCAACCCCTTCTCTAAACCTTGATGCGTCATCCTACGTCGATCTAATGGTCTAGCAGGATAAAATCACAGAACCACCAATATCCAAACTGATACTCAATAACGACATTCACAAAACTTCCACTTAGCAGAGAAGAACAAAAAAGAGAAGGAGACTTTCCTATACTACGTTTGGTATGCCACTTTCAAGCGTTAAAAGATCAGTGAAGAGTGTTACTGGGGCTTCAGCCAAGATGATCAAATTTCTTAGAAATATACCATAATTTGATAGTAAGCAAGATTTTCAAGGGCTTATTAAAGCTATGATTATGATTTCTCTAAGTATATTTTCTGCATTTTATACTTTTAATACCTAAATATAACTCATAAAATTGTGTTTTATTTTATAATTACATATTATTAGGCCTTTTTTCACATTGCTGTAATGACTTGAAAATATACGACTTTTCAAAAATTTACTAATTTTAAAGCCGATCCGGAGGCTGAAGATTTCACGAGTGATCTAAGGACATCATTAGGCACCATTTTCGCGATGAGCCCAAAAGAAATTCAATATCGTTTTTTCCTCCATACAAAAATGGCCCTGCCTAGTGAACAGTAGGGCAAAGGATGCCGTGGTCCGCAATAGATTCCGTAGCCACCGCTTCCTCGCTACGAAAGGGAGAGGACCGCGCAAGCGACCTCGAACTCGTAACCAGTCGGAAAATTGCAATCTGGTTGCAACTGGTAGTAAGGGCGAGAGTGTCGGCCCGCTGGGTAATATACCTGGCTATCTCGCCGATAAGGCGTTGGCCTCTTAAGAGCATGTCGCGGAGCTTGACGGTGGACTGTTTTGTCCTAAGTCTTCTGCGCTCACCTCACGGGAGACAGAATGATCATATTTCGGTAATACTTCCTGAGGTAATGGGTTCGCCCGTTGTAGTCGACAGCTCTAGTTGAATAAATAATTGAAGGGTTACGTGGAAAAGCGATCAATGTCAACTTTTTAAAGATTTTGGTAATTGTATTTTAAAAATTTACTAACTTAAAATATGACCGGGTTTGATTGAGTGCTAAAAAATATATCTCGTCTAAAAACCAAATATATTTGAGGTAAAAAAAACATTTTAGTTAAATTTATACCTTAAATTTATATCTCCTCTTCAAAAGAAATGATATTGTTCGCTTTTCCCCTTAACCTTTCAACTGAGCTTGAACTGAATGTGAACTGATGAATATAATAATTGAACTGGTGAGGGCGCTCACGGGGCATTGTGGCCTGAACAAACACATATACAACCTCAAGCTCCGGAACACAAAAATGTGCAGGTTTTGCCAAGAGGCAGAGGAAACTCCCATGCACCTCATGTGCGAGTGTGGCCGACCGATGAGTAAAAGATACACCGACTTAGGGGGTCATTACCTCTAACCTAAGGAGGTAAAACAATCTGGTGCCAAAAACTTGTTGCGGTTCTTAAATGACACGTGGCGCACAGATCTATGCAGGTGGCGAACACAATAGATCAGCAATGGTTGCAGTGTTACAAGGCTCATAAAGACCTTAGAAAAGCCCCAAACAACAACAAAAAATCAAAGAAAATGATGATTGACAGTCTTTTGTAGGCGAATTAGTTTAATTATTTTAAAAAGCAAACTCGTCAGATGTCGTTCTAAAAAGTTTTTCCAAATGGTGCCATTTTCTCACCTAAATAAAATTTTACTATTAAAGTCGACTAATTGCTAATAAAATATACTTAGGTAAACGGATGTACAAAAACAGCTGTGGTTGGATTGTGGTCAGAACAGCAATCAGCAACGGCATGGAAGACGGATGGATGACCTTCGGAAAAAGTTCGGGGTCTTATCTCGGTGATAACAGTTTTCTCAAAATAAATTTATTTCACAACTTAGTCTAAACAATAGTACCGTGCTATGTCCAAATCGTTGAGATGGAATTAAACATTAACATGTATGAAAAAAAAGGACTATATTGTATACAAAACTATCCTAAAGAAAACAACTAGAGCTGTGAAATACAACGGGCGAACCCTTCACCTCAGAAAGTTTTAACGAATTTGATCGTTCAGTCTCCCGTGAGGTGAGCGCAGAAGACTAAGGACCAAACAGTCCACCTTCAAGCTCCGCCACATGCTCTTAAGAGGCCAACGCCTTATCCGCGAGATAGCCAGGCATGCTACCTAGCGGCCCGACACTCGCGCCCTTACTTCCAATTGCGATCAAATTACTCCCGTTTCCCGACGACGAACACCCTTAGTTAGCATTACGCACAGGTAAAGGCTGGCGACATATTTCAAACGTTTGTATATCTGCGTGGGCCGAGTAGCGAAACATCTGGCGGCCATATCCAAGCCATTACAACTCGTGAGGTAGGTATTCGCTTTGATTTCGATTTTGTTCTATGAGAAGCTACTGTCTGGTATACTGCGCCATGGAAGTCTCTTCGTGACCCCTCAGGGGGTCGCGACTTACCGGTTGAAAACCACTGGTAAAGAGATCTTTCCGTTTGTATACGGTTTATAGTTATTGGAGAGATTGAAGGGTGGACCCAAAATGCCCATTCTTTATTGCACCAAATTTGCCGATCAACAGCAGAGATATTTCCCCATATTCCCGAGGCGCTTACACGCTTTAATGTCTCTTTTATGCACTTGTTAAATAAATTGTCACTTCAATTTGTGACAGCGATGAGGGCTATCAACATCGATGATATGTTATCAATAATTTAGCGATATCCCAACTTTGCAACTTCACTCGAAATAAGCATACAATAAGTAGACAAGCAAATGAGGATAAACAGAACCAACGCACAGTGACCAATATAAAGAAACTATATGAACCAAATAAGGCGATTCAAATACCTAATACTTTTATTACTCGGTTCAATACCTAATTAAGTACATTCAATTTGATCAGTTATTGGTTGATTTGAAAGTTTAGATAATAAGTTATCAATTTATAGACAAAGGAGACTGGGCATTTTTGTGTGAAAGTTGTACCTAGAGCATGGGTCTTCAACCCGCGGCCCGCGGGCCGCATGCGGTGGTGGCGTTCTTGGCGGCCCGCTTGCGCCCGCGCACGCCCGCAGTTTTACTACTATGGCGGGTTGCGACCGACACACTCGGTTCGTTCGCTCGCTCAGTGCGCTAATGAGAGTTGAATAGAAAACAACTTGCAACCTTGAGACCAGTTTGAGAATTGCAACGACCACTATAGGGGCAGATATTGATAAAATAGTTAAGACTAAACAATGTCAAACATATCATTTATTGAATTTTATTAAAATATGTTTTTGTTGGTAAAATTGTATAATAAATAAACTTCAACGATGATTGTTCTTCAATTACTTAAGTTCATATTGGAATATTTTGTTTGTGTTGCGGCCCGCCGAACCAAAATCAAAGTACTGTCGGCCCTTGACCTCAAAAAGGTTAAAGACCCCTGACCTAGAGTGTAACAACTAGGGACATAAAAAAATACGCTGTGCTTGTGCAAAGAAGTAATAATATGAAACTTCAACTTATCAATCCATGTACAATTAGAATTATACGCATCTGAAGTATTTTTTTTATGTGGATAATTTTGTGAAATAAACTAGTTATTAAATCTTGTAAAATATGGTTTATATGTTGAAGCTAGTTCTTTAACCCGTCTGACGCCAAAAATGCTTAAAAGCATTTTGCTTCGATTGACAGATCCGCGCGTAACCGTTTCGGCCGGCCCCCATATATATTAAGTATATAGATATTAGGAGTCGGCGAACAAAACGATCTAAATCGTTTTTGGACCCAAACATGGTTTTCTTTTAATCGATACTCATCGTTATAAATCATACATAAATCATCAATTTCGTTCAAAACTATCTATCGCTAGTTGAAAATGGTTGATTATTTGGAATTAACATGAATTTCTTTCAAAATGACCTAAATCTTATACTAAATCATAGCCCTTAAAAATGTTTACTTTCAAAACCGTTTAAATATATATTTGGCAACTTTTCTTGTTTTTGTTGTGGTCTAATTTACATATGACAACATTCACATTTGAGCGTTGCTTTTGAAAAGTGAATTTTTGTGCAAATTGGTTTGGTGTAAATGGTAAAAAAAAACGTCATATGGTACGGTTGCGGCTCTCAACGCCAGTTTTAAAAAGACATATTCATATAGTTATTAAATAATATTCATTATTTTGAGTTTTTTTAACATATTCATTAATTAAGGATTTAATAGATTAAGATTAACGATGTAGAAATTTTAAAAATAAAATGAACCAATAAATTTGAATTTCCTGTTTTTATAACACCAGTGGTAATCGAAACGGTATAATTTATGAATACAGTTGCGATCAAAACGATCTAAATAATCCGCTTTAAATCAAAACGATCTAAACAAAGAAAAAAAAATGTCCCATTCTTGCGATGAAAAATTACTTGCGAATGCTAGATCTTATACAAATCAGCCAAGGTTTCAACTAAATAAACAAAATATCTAAATAAAGAAATGGAAGTGTGCTATTTAGTTTTTTCCTTCTCTGTAAAACTGAGGTCAACGCTTTTAGATCGTTTTGGTCGCCGACTCCTCATATATAACATACATGACTAACAAGATTAATTACTAGGTAACAAAAGGTAATTCATGGAAAAACGGTATTGTTAAAATTTATTTACAAAATCGACCAAAAAGTTGCGGCGCAGTTTTTGCGCGTGAAGTCGTTATTTGAATCAACAGTTCAAATAAAACCCAACCGAAAAAGCAAAAATCAATCAAGTATCACAGCCAGTAAAAACTAAATCACGTGAACATAGAAAACCCTCACGATACCCCAACGTAAAACGAAGGAATGACAATGTCCCAGGCGCAAAATATTACCAGCCACCTATACACTGAGTATGTACGTGTGGCTGTCTTGCTGATATATTGTGTCTCTTTCATCTATAAACTTATTTAAACAACCCTAACTTGAAACAAAAAATGCCGACGGCCCAAGAGCAAAATCTTACCTGACACCCGCACACTGGTAGTCTATCTATATTACTTATGGCTGTTTCTCTTTCATCCATTAACTTATTTGCCGCCTTAGCTTTCAGGATCAAATAAAAGTATTCACACAGTTATTATAAATAAGATAAAAACGGATGTATACCGCGTGAAGTTTGTAAGACCAGACGATTCGGCGATGTCGCAACCGCCTTTGGCCAGGGTAGACAAACGATGTTGGCGATGTTGCAACGGCAGTTGCAACATTACCGAAACATCGGGTGTTAAAAACTTCAGACGATAAATTCGTTTTTATCTATTTTATAATGTCAAACAACCGCGATAGTCTTCAATTCCATATCAAAGAGGTATTTTTAATATAATAGTTGATATTGAAATAGGTTAATAAGTAGTTTGTGATATTTTATATATATTTTATGTAGTCGTACTTTCTTGGCAATCAACGCTTTCCACCGTTTCGAATATTAGCTAAAATTTGAAATATCAGGTTTTTTGACTAATTTCAAAGTTTTCTTCAGTTTTTATATTCTAGTTATTTTCAGTTTTTATATTTTAGTTATTTCATGCCTATTTCCATTAATCTAGTATCCTAATAAACAACTTATAACCTCACTTGTTTCATCACACAAACAGTTTTTTTAACGTAGCAGTTCGTACAATTCCATATGGCTACAAGCAGGTCTCAAAACTGTAAAAATATAATAAATACATATAAATATCTCAAACAAAAGCTACACTAATCATATTTAAATTCCGTAATACATTAAAAATAAAAATATTAACGCCATCTGTTGGCAGTTGGCCCAAACCCACCCTTAGTCGAGAAAATAACCTCGCCGCTTGAGGTGTCGCAATGGAACCCAACCGTGTTCGTTCGCCGTCCGAGAGTGGGCGCTCGTCGATTTTATCTATGAAATTAATATTCAGATAAAATCAGTCCGTGGCTACTTGCCGATAAAGTCTTGGGGTGACAACTGATTTTTATAAGTTCGACGAATCGGAAAACTCGCGACAACTTTTGGCGGGAAAAGGCATTGTGGAATTTCAACTTAGATCTACAAAACCTCAGGACTGTATTATTTGTAAGTAGTAGAAGAAAATGTATATTCACCCTAAAGGCGACCACACACTCGGGCGCAAGCGCTGTGCACCGTCAGATAAGTGTGCGGCGACCCTAACTGAAAGTTGCCGTCGCCAAACTTTAGTGTTTGAGCGCCGGCCGCCCCGAGAGCGCGCGAGGGACGCCACCGATGCTTTTTCCCGCCAAAAAATGTCGCGAGTTTTCCGAATCGCTAAACTTTTGAAAAGAAACAAACGCGACCGTTGTTGAAAGTGTGATTTTAAACGCGAAAGTGTCATCACTGGTTGCGTAAGAAAACACGTGTTTTGTTTATTTCAAACTGAATATAAGTAATGTCAAGGTTTATAGATAAGGCATATTTTTTTTAATTCGATCGTTTTATTAATTGGTTGGAAAACGAGATAAATTAGTTTTATATTAATTAGATTTATCATGCACACCCATAAGTTTTGGGTCGAGTCGCGAAAATCTCACATTTTTCTCACTTTGAGGTTTGATTTTATTACACATTATGGTATCTAAAGCTTCAATATGAAGGGGTAAACGACGGAACTTTAATGGACGGCTCGTCTTGACCAGTTTATGTTGATTTTTTTAATTCAACATTGCGTACACAATATGCTGAATTCCAAGAGGCAATTATACATTAGGTAGGTATATTTGATGAATCGGCCAATAAAACGATCTAAAAGCGTTGAACTCAATTTTACAGGAGAGGCAAAAAACTAAATAGCATACTATCATTTGTTTACTTGTATATTTTGTTTTTTTACCTGAAACCTTAGCTGATTTGTAAAGGATCTAGCATTCGCAAGTAAGTTTTCATTGCAAGAATGTGACATAAAAAAAACAAATTTTCGTTTAGATCGTTTTGATTGAAACCGGAATATTTAGATCGTTTTGATCGCAACTGTATTCATAAATTATTCCGTTTTGATTGCTACGGGTGTTATAAAAACAGTAAATTGAAAATTAAAATATTTTGGCTATTTTTTCTTTTTTTTTATATTTCTACATCCTTAATCTTAATCTATTAAATACATAGTTAATGAATATGTGAACATTTCTCAAACTAATGAATATTATCTAAGAAATATATGAACATGTCTTATTAGAACCGGCGCGGGCGTTGAGTGCCGCAACCGTGCCAGATAACCTTTTTTTCACCATTTACACCAAACAGTAACACTATACCGAAGCTATGCTCAAATGTGAAGGTTGGCATATGTAAATTAGGGATAATATAACAAAAATAAGAAAAGGTACAAAAGAAAATATATTTGGACCGTTTTGAAAGAAAACATTTTTACGGGCTACGTAGCCTAGTACGAGATTTAAACCATTTTGAAAGAAATTCGAATTAATTCCAAATAATTAACCATTTTCAACTGGTGATAGATCGTTTTGAACAAAAATGGTGATTTCTGCCTCATTTTTCTATAGTTTCTATGTCGCTTGGTATTAAATAGTTTTACCAATCAATAGAACGGCGAACCGATTAAAAAAAACATGTTTGGTGCAAAACCGGTTTAGATCGTTTTGTTCGCCGACTCCTCATTTTATATTTTTTTTTCTGTCAATTCCATGAAAAGAACCGTCGCAGGAAACCAGATTGCCACATTTTTGGAATCGTTATTTTCAAATTCAATTTCATGCAATTTTATTTTTATTCATTTAATCATTTTCGGGGAACATACAGCGCATATATTATACATACTTAAACAGCGAAAAAAACATTCGTCCGATAATCGTTTCCTGCTAGTTACAGTTTAAGGAAATATCAGAATATTCTAATTAAAAATTACAAATTCAATTTAAATATTGAGTTTAATTAAAAAGTCTGAGAAAGTCAGAGAATTGGAAGTGATAAAGATGAAGGAGTTGGACGATGGTATATGGATATGTAATAATAATACTAATAATAATAATAATAATAATAAAACGCTTTATTTAATTAGCCAAAAAGGCGAGCTTATTGCCTAAAATCAATATCTTACAGCTAACCTTATTATATATTATACAGATATGTCGTATAGTAAATATATACAGGGTCTGTTTTAATTAACCGGCATCCTTCAAGGGGGTGAATCAATACAAGCAGGTAAGCAAATTGTTTTTTTTTTTTTGGAAAAAAACAAAAAACATATACTTTTTTTTCTTTTTTCATTTGAAAATTTTAAATACTTGACTGGTAAATAAAAGTTTGATAAGCGTTTGAGCGCGCTGCACCATCTAGGGGTAGGTAAAATAACGTTAATAGATAGCGCATCGTGCTCAGCGCTTTATATACTATTTTTCAGATAATTTAAGATGTCACATTTAAAAAAAAAAAAAAAAAAAATTTTTTTTTGGATTTTTCTACAAGGTATATTAAAAGATGCTTACTTTCTCGTACTGATTCACCATTCAAGGATGCCGGTTAATTAAAACTCACCCTGTATGTTACGTAAAAAGTAAATTAGTTAGTTTAAAGAATGTATTTATTGTAGATTGTGTGTTTGTTAACAGTATTTTACATAGTTTTTATCAAATTTAGGTACTAAGCAAGCTCATTCTTACTCATCCAAAGATAATGTCATACAATCAGATTTTTTTTAGATATATTTTTGATGTAAGTACGTACTTCGTATAATATATCCTAAGAACAATATTAGTTAGATGTGTATGCAAGGCCGGCTCGGCCATATAAGCAACCTAGGCGGCCGCCTAGGGCGCAAAATTTTGGGGGGCGCTAAATTGAGTTTTTCAAAACTTTACCCAATTAAAACCTATCTGCATAGTACAAAGTGCCAGCGGAGACCTGTGGGTCTGGCGACAATTTCTTTTGAAATTGAGATATCAGCTTTACCTTCGAAATCACGAAAACGCTATGAAAAATTCGTAAAATTCAACTGTCAAATGTCAGTTTTCGCGCCGTGCCGCCATCTTGATTTTCGAATTTTTTTTCTTGTCAAACAACACCATCTATGATCATGCTCGGTATTAAAATTAGTTTAGGTTTTTCACATTTTTATCACTTTTACGAAAGATTTTCCAGATTCTTTATATCCTATATATAGTATGACCGAAGTGACTATAAACAAAACAAAAAAAGAAAAATCCAAATCGGGCCAGCCGCTTGTGAGTTATTAGGTAATTATACATAAAACCCGACTCATTTTTATTATATAGATTCGGATAGTTTAGGTACCCTATGGAGATGACAAAACGATTCTAACAATACCATATATTTTTTAAATCGGTTCAAGAGTTTAGAAGTTAAGGTGGAATAAAGAAATAAAGAAACAGAAGACATACATATGTGAACCCTGAACACATTACACTCCTTTTGCTGCGCAGTCTTGTAAAAAACTATATCCGATATGGTGGAGAAGGTATATTTTAATTGAATTTTATTTTTCTTGCAAACTTATAGGAGAAGAGTTTAAAAATGCAACCATTTTGGAAAACTTAATTAAAAACATCGTTCTCAATCTTAATACGGTCTATCTTTGACGAATTATATTTCTGCAAGTAGTCATCCGCATCTATGACATGCATATGCATATGAACTCATCTATGTAGCATGCTTCCTAAACTTTTTCAAAAACAAAATAAGTATTACCCGTAATTAGGGCATACTTAATGCCCGTAAAAAAAACAAACACGCATTATGCGCAATTATGGATATTGCATGTTTTGCAATTGAAATCATCTTTTATTATCATTTTATTACTATTTTATTACGGGATATTGTACGTTTTTAATGTTACTGCCGAGGGTTGATTCTTAAACAAATTAATATGCTGAATTTGTCTATGGTCAATTTGATTTACATGGGCCAGAGACAAATTAAGCATGTTAAATTTTCAAGAATAGGCCCCCAGATAAAGTAGGTTTCGCAAGAAACATTTAATGAATAATGTAATTGTTCATCTGAATACTACATTTCGAATTTATTTGCATATGGAAATAAATGGATATTAAATGTTCTGGTTCATCTCAAACACGCATCGACCAATGGAGAATCCGAATCGAGTATCAGTTTACTTTCGCTAAAATTAGATAAGGTTTTGATTCTATACACCACAAATAATAGAACTTAATAAAATATAGGTGGCATAGTGGTTAGGTCGGGTGATCTTACATTGTAAGGTTCCGGGTTCGATTCCCGGCTGTGTCACCATTTTCCGTTGGGATCAAATTGACGGAATTGCATTTTCAATTCTGTCGAACGAATGCAGTAACAAGACACACACAGACATGTTACACGCACACATACATATGACACGTCATTGTAGGGTTGGTTGTAAAAGATTGTCATATGACAATAAACCCGCCCATTGTGACATTTTCACAATAAAGAGTATAAACAAACAAACAAACAAACAAGTTGGTATTTATGGGTATATAACCATGTTCAAATAGAGAATTGTTTTAAGACGAACGAAGCCTCGGTCACAACTAGTAATCCGATAATATCCGATCACACTGCGACGTTTGCAATAGTAATTACCTAAATGCCAAATATGAAGAGCACATATTCACATGGCAAACATACGGCATACACAAGCCGTTATACAGTTAATATTTGGTAGCCGTGTACGATACCGATCGTAGGCGACCATGACTACGATGCTCATCTCTCTTGTCATACTCGAATTGCTTGAATTCGCAGCCTCGTACAAAGAGGTAAGAAAGAAAACGGTTTTTTTGTGTATCAGAAGGACACTACTACACTCCGCGTATTCTGTATAACAAGCGACGTCTATGTGAATAAAAAAAACATATAATCTTATTGGTACCTCGATGTGTACTATTGAGTATGTTGTGGAAAACATTATTTGTTATCTATACAACCATAATTACTTTTGTGAAAAAATCAATAATTTCGGAGTTATATATTTTCTGTAATTTTTCCCAAAATCATATATATGACCTATTTTAGTGAATATAAAAACAATAATTAAGAGCTTTTATTTATTTTGAAATATTTATCATGAGCCACATGAAATAGCTGATAAGAAATAATAATAGAATTTGCGGCAAAAAAAGGAAATGCTAATGAAACGAGAAAACGACTATTAAATTACACCATTTTATTAGATTTCTACTGAGGTCCTCAAACCTGACATCGGCGTTCTTGTTTTACAAATATTAATAAATATGTAAATGCAGTTGGCGAAAATGTTATAACATTGTCATACTTGGTAAAGGGATAACTCTGGTACCGATAATAGTACCTCGATAGATATATTTAGAGATGTTGTATAAGAGATTATTTTCTTTCTGTATAGCCATTAACCTCTATGCGAAAATTAATATTTTCGAAATTAATATTTTTTGTATTGGTTTTCCAAACACATTTTTCCAAACATGTTTTTTTTACAAACACATTTTTCCAACATGTTTTTTTTCCAACACCTATGACCTATTTTAGTGAATATAAAAATAATATTTAAAGTTTTTTTTTACCTTCATCATGGACCCAATGAAATAGCCGTAGTAAAGTGGGGAAAAAATATAATGGAACATGCGACAAAAAAAACAAGAAAACGAGTTGGCCGTTTGGCAAAATTAGAAAAGAAATATTTTTTTTGAAGTGAATTTATCTTGATTTTTTCTATCACATGCTAGAAGGAAATTAAGGACTAGAAGGACAAACTGCTTCGTTTTAATAACTTTCTAACGAGGTTATAAATTCTGACAAATATAATTAAAATAAACA
This sequence comes from Micropterix aruncella, assembly GCA_944548615.1. NCBI lineage: Eukaryota > Metazoa > Arthropoda > Insecta > Lepidoptera > Micropterigidae > Micropterix > Micropterix aruncella. The sequence goes on from OX155957.1 coordinate 20,980,852, forward strand.
GTTTAATAAATATAATAAAAAAATCTTAACGTTCTGTCGTACTTGTATTTCACGCATTTTGCGTAAGCACAGAGAGAATTTCGCGCCTTCAATCGTCAAACTCATTTCCTTTTGTTCCACTCATTTTTTGTCTCAATTTTTATTATTATTATTTTTTACTGAATTACGGTAATTTGGTAGGTTCCATTGATGAAGATACAAAATATATAAAGCTTTTAACTATTAATCTTATATTCGCTAAAATAAGTCATAGGGAGAGTTTTTTTGAAGAAAAAAAAACATAAACAATGTAATAACTCCGAAACTTTTGATTTTTGCATAAAGATAACAAAATCTGTATAGATGGCGAATAATATATTCTACAACATCCTCAAAAGTATCTGTCGAGGAACCAACAACCCTGTATGTTTTGCTATTGAGTGCCCACCGCTATTTTTAGATAATTTTCTCTACAGCATGAAAATGCTTTCCTTTTAGGCTTTTCTTCATTCATGGTAAGAAGAAAAACTCGAAGGGTCTCAAATAAGAGGACGAGAAACTTTTGTCATGCCGTTTTTGTAAGAAACTGGTTAATTTTCAACGCTGTATGTGCAGGCCTGTAGTCGTAGTGAGCCAGCCAGTCGCCTGATCGCCAGGTTCGTTTTTTTCCTTACTGCCTCTTGCAATGGTTTCATCCTTTCCTAGGAAATTCATTGTGGAACAAATTCAACTGGTGCTGGAGTTCAAGGGACATCCCGAACTTGAAACGTTTCACAGACATTCGGCCACTTTTGAAATGGGCAAACCACTCGTAAGCCCTTGCCTGACTCATTGCATCTTCCCCACGAGCCTCCCTAAGCTTTCAAACCGTTATGTTTTCTTTAACGGGTAGCAGAATTTGATATTCACGCGCTAATCTTTCAAGTAATCCATCAAAAAACATATTGTATACAAATAACTTTTTACGCATACTTTCGATTCGATACGATACTTTCATATGGACGTCACTTGCTATATTCTCCAGAATAAAGTAAATATGAACGAAAGAACCTGGGAAGGTAGACACAAAGACAGAAATTACTAATTTCCGCTCTCAATCATAGATCCTCACTCCCCTACTTTCCTATATCAGTTGGGCGGTGTCGAAGACAACGGGCGAACCCGTCACCCCAGGCTCGTATAACGATATGTCATCGTTCTTTTAGCCGTGGGATAAGCGTAAAAGACTTAGAGACAATACAAATCTACTATCTAGCTATGCCAACACGCCCGACAGAGGCCAACGCCTTACGGCGAGACACCAGGTAAGGTACCCAGCGGTCAGCCTCGCCCCCTGTAGACCAGCTTTGGTAGGATTTTTCTGTCTGGAATTAACCATCAGGATACCTCCTTCCTCCCAACTGGTTCAGAGACCGAAGCCGCTTACGCGGCCTCTACCTGTTGTATTTCAGCGGTAACAACATCCATTCCCGCTGCTTAGGAGACAGTATATTTCCATAGTCTCCAGACTCCTTCAGCAATTAGTCAGACTGCACAACCGATTGGCTTCGCTGAACGGTGTACAAACCGTCCAGTAGCGCCGTGAGGCAATCCCACCAGGAGAAACCGATCCACGAGCCGTGATGCCTGAGACGCGAAAGTCTTACCCGGGGTAGCCTTCCACATGAGAAGGCTTTTGAATAGGAGTTGAATCGTTAGTTGTGCCGACCCGAGAACAAAATAGATCAAATGGTTGGAAAATAAACCACAGTCACTAAATAATTACAAACTGCAACTACAAAGAAACCGTTACTAACGTCAACTTATTGGCTCTCCCCTCGCTACTTATTAAAAAATCATTGCCTGCACTTTTTTTCCTCATTTAATACGAAGTGTATAGTAGGTAATCGCAACTTTCTATGAATCACTTCATATTTTTATTACATCGGTAACATAAACCGCATCACTGATAACAGCGTTTTTTGCGTACCACTTATATATCTGCTTATTACGTTGACGAGTATTACTGCCATTTATTAATAATCACCATTATCAATTAAATTCAAAGACTGTCATTTATTATTTTTTTGGCGTCTAAATTCCTTAAATTTCACGTAGATTGGCTGTAAAAATTGTAATGTAAACAATAGGTCTGCCTGTTTTGTTTTATATCTACATTTTTCTATTTGGCCTATCGATATGCCTGGAATCCTGTTGGTGCTTTTAAACATTACCTAAGTCATATTTCAAAGTCTAACTTTCTGAGTAAAGAAAATATTATACTTAAATAAATTAGTGCTCGTAGGTAAATACATCCTGCACCAGTGTTGCCAACATTTTTTTTCGAAGATCATACAAATGACTAAAATATATTGTATTTTAACGCACGTTTACACCTGACAGTTCTTGAATGATAGTTACGACAGACAGAAATCGTAACAACGTAAACAGTGAAGAATTTATGTCAGAGATATATATTTCTACTATCAGCTATATGTTTCGACACATCTATATAAACGGATGTGTTGATGAATTGATCATCTATCTATACCAACTGATTATTTGCAAGTTTAAACTCGTCTGACAAATATCGTGGAAGTTTACTGCTCGTCTACTTTTATCATTGCGCAATAAGTATCGAGTAAACTTGAGGAATAAAAAAGAGTGGCTGAAAGTTTAAATTGAAGAATTAATTAATATATACTACATTAAACCTGAAATATAGGATGTTTCATCAAAAAAGAGTTACAAAATATAACGCGTTAACGGAAATGGCAGATGAATTAGTTCAGAGAATAAATCATAAATTAGAAAATCAATTTACCAGTGAATTAAAAAAAAACAGAACCACAAAATCCGGCCAAGGCACTGATGAATTGTAGGTATCACAATGAGATCAGAATGTCTATCAAATTCACTGTCGAACCCACACAAATCGTTTTAACTTCTTTTTTGACATCTTTAGAATAATTACACAGGCCGATATTTTGCGTTTTGATAATTTTATCATGGCAACATAAAATGAACTGTGTGTATGTGTATGTAGAATGAAAGGTAAGTAGGTACGACACAGAATACATTCGTAGGTATGTACCTAAACGGGTCGTACATTTGTTACAAATATTATAATTTCTGTAACTGTCATACACATATGCATGACACAAAATTTTTAGTAATTTCTATCAGTATATAAACAATCAAAGCAATGTTCAATTTTCAATTTCAATTTATTTTATTTCCAAATTTATTTATTTCCAAAAATATCTGATACATGATATATATTCTATCTGACACATGATATATATTTTCGGGGAAGTGTCAGATGTAAACGCACCTTTAGCCATAGTTTCATGGGTACCTAGGGGAGAGGGGAGGGGGGGGGGGGAGCAAGGACTAAGACAAGGATTTTTTTACCAAAAAAATCTTTATCAAATTAAAAGAAAGGAAACCTAACGACCTATATATCTAAGGTAAATAAGTCGGTAAAATATTTTAAAATAGTACAGTAACAATACTAATCTTATTTAAATTACCGAACTAGGATAAGGTAAGTACAATACGTAGGAACTTCATACTAAACATTAAAAAAAACGCAAAGCTTTAAAAAAACATTTTTTTTAATGTAGTAGGTACAACCCACACTCGCAGGTTAATATTTAAAAGTCATTATTTCAGTTGTACAAAATGTATTCTTAGAGGGATAAGAAGGTAAGAAGAAGTAAAGAGATACGTATGTACATAAATGCGTCTAAAATACATATAAAAAAGTAATTCAGTAATTTCAACGTTTCTTTCCATACCATATAGACGATATTAACAACATTGCAGCTGAGGGCTATACATTTACTCTCGATGTTTCTATAATATGTTGGGCGGCCAATAATGTGGCTTATGGTATTAACCTTTAGTTTGTTACAAATTCGAGCAAAAAATATTATAAAAAATCAAAGAAACTGAAAAGTGACGTTCAATTCAATTCTGTATTATGTTAATAATTACAGTAAGTATGGCTTATATCAGATTTCGATTAATCGATTTCAGATTCCAATAAAATTACAGACATTATGTTGATTATGTTGACAACTACTTAATAAAACTAAAATATATTTTTAAAATATAGTTGATAAAAGACTTGTCTTATAGTTGTGTGTGAGATTGTGATGTGTCTGTGTTGACTGTGAACGTGGGTGTTAATGTTAGGGTTGGGTATCTAGAATATCCAACATATTGTGTAAATAATCTATATAATATAATAATAAATAATGAGTTCTTTTGTAAATAATCATAATATAAAATAATAATCATCATTGTATGTTTTGCGTTTTAATTCGCCAGACCGATCTTATCATATAATATACACTCGTATAAATACGATAAGTTGGCAACGATATCCTGCACCTGCTTCCTTCTCTCCCCTACAAAAAAGGAAGGCTGTTCATATTTATTTATTTCGCATTAAGTATTGGCGCAATTTCTGGGAAAATCTGGTAGGGATGAGAAACACTTACATGTGAGCATAATAAGTAATTACCTATTTATTTATTCTTCTCCGGTCTTAAATTATACATTACCTACACAGGATTACCTACACTATGGCAATTAGTATATCCTAATAGACTTAATTGTTGATCTCACGATATATCCTGAGAAGGGAAATGACCACAGTAATACAGATTATATTGTCTAAAATCATTAACTTCACTTTGTCGACGTTGCCAACGGTTGTTGATGTTTGTTTGTTCTACTCTTTATTGTGAAATTTCACAATGGGCGGGTTTATTATAGTACGATTATCTCTCACACAGTGGTGTAACTAAGCCGGTGCAGCCGGTGCGGCGCACCGGGGCCCACGGCAGCTTGGATTCCCAAAATGAAACTTACGTTTACGATCGACGTTCCATCCAACTCTGCTAGGAAGCTATGGAAGCTGGAAAAATGAATGTCTCAAAACTGATCGATGATTTTGCTACAAGACGAAAACCATTCTAGAAATGTATTGTGGAAATTTTTTCATAATGCATTAAGTAGTTAATTTAAATATGTAGATATGAAAAATTGGTACATTTGTAATAATAATTTTGTGGGAATTTTAGTCTTAGCAGTTTCGCACTTGGTAGTTCTACTCAAAATAAAGTAATAAATACTGACATATTTTTTTAAAATTTCAACATTTAAAGATAAGCAATATAATGCAGTAGTTAAAGTGAAGCCTTGTATTAATATAGAAGCAAATGTTTCAATGTTTCTACGCGATTTCGCGTGTCCCGCTGAAGTTCTTGGAAACTTGTTCCGGAACATATCTATTCCAGGCAATTACATAAACAAATACTCCGATTATAATGTAGCTACAATATCAATATGTAATGTAATCAGGTATACAGATATTACTTCATATATGCCATAATGAAGGTAAGTGGGGGAGGGGCCTTTTGTTAAATTTTGCGTTGGAGCCTATTTTTTTTAGGTACGCCACTGCTCTTACACATATACAATGAAGTATTGTATATGTGTAAGAGCAGTATGTATTATACTTAAGAGCAATATGTATTATACAATGAAGTATTTATATTTATATGTATGTGTGCCTGTAATATGTGTGTAAGTGTGTGTCTTGTTATCGTATTCGATCGACAAAATTGAAATGCAATTCCGTTAATTTTATCCCAACGGAAAATGGTGACCCAGCCGGCAATCGAACCCAGAACCAAACAGTAGGGCGGTGTCGACTACAACGAACGAACCCCTCACCCCAGGCTGTTAAAACGATATGTAATCGTTCTTTCGGCCGTGGGATGAGCGTAAGACTTAGAGACAAGACAATTTACTGTCTAGCTCTCCAGCAGCCCGTTAGAGACTAACGCCTTACGGCGAGGCAGCGGAAAAGGTACCCAGAGGGCAGCCTCGCCCCCTGCCGACCAGTTTTGGTAGGATATCTCCGTCTGGAGTTAACCCTCAGGATACCTCAGGATACCCATCTTCCCGACTGGTTACGGGTCCTTGTGTCCGTCTCTTTACCGCCCCGAGGGGCGTTTCGTTCTTTGCAGGATCCAGGGATTCCTCCCCCCCGTGGCTGCTCCGAGACCTGCCCACGGACAGCGCGCCTTCACGTTCATTGTTCTGGAGCGTCCTCTACCCCGCTTACCGGCTCCTAAATTTATGATATTGTTATTTCTTTTCTCGTTATATTATGTGTAATATTTTGTAAAATTTTAATTTTTTTTTGTAAATAAGTTTTATTTTTGAATAAATGGGTTCTCGGGGCGGTACGGGGGGGGTGGTTTACCCTATTTCACCCCCTGCGCGTTTTACCCTTCTGGTACGCGCAGGGTTGTCGTAGCACGACATCCCGGGCAGACAAGACGACCCTCGTCGTTATAACTGCCCGGGCGGTGGGCGGGGTTTGCTGCCCTCACCTATCGCCTTGAAACTCTTAACTGGTTACGGGTCCTAATGGGCCCTTGCTGAGTTGGCCACGAAGACCCATTCTGTTTCAGGGTCGGTCACACTCACGGGTCAACACCCATCCGATGGCCTCCACGCATGGGGTGCGGAGCCTGGGTAGGACACTGGGTCAACCAGTCTCCCCTGGGAATCAATCTGGCGCTCCTGGGCGGTCTGCGCACCGAGCGGCGCAAGCCAATCGATTGTGCTCTCCGACTAACAATCGGGGGAGTCTGGGAACTGTATTGTTTCCTATAGAGCGGGGGTAGTTGTCTACCTTACGGCGACTGCTCTTGAAATGACCATTGGCCATCCGATCCCGGTTCAGAGTTGGGCAAAGGACGCCTTGGTCCGCGTTAGATTCGGTACACTCCGTTTCACCGCTTCGTAAGGGAGAGGACCGCGCAAGCGACCTCGAACTCGGAACCAATCGAGAGACCGGAGAAATCTGGTCACAATTGGTAGTTAGGGCGCGAGTGCCGCCCGCCAGGTAACATACCTGGCTACTCGCGGTAAGGCGTTGGACTCTAACGGGTTGTGGCGTAGCTAGACGTTGGATTGTTATGTCCCAAGTCTTCTACGCTCACTGCACGGTCGATAGAACGAACAATCGTTAAAACGTCCTGCGGTGACGGGTTCGCCCGTTGTGGTTGACAACTCAATATGGTTACGGGTCCGAAGTCGCTTACGCAGCCTCTACCTGTTGTATTGCGGCGGTAATTCAATTTTAATTTATCGCAGACCTGAGCGTTTTCTGTCGGTAGTGCCACACGGGATCGAGTGGCCCAAGGTCATTTCAAGAGTGGCATGACAACAGTCCACCCCCGCTGCTTAGGAGTATATTTCCATAGTCTCCAGACTCCTTCAGAAATTAGTCAGAATGCACAACCGATTGGCGTCGCTGAACGGTGCACAAACCGTTCAGTAGCGCCGGGATGCAATCCCGCCAGGAGAAACCGGTCCACCAGCTTTGAGGCCTGAGACGCGAGAGTCTTACCCGGGATAGCCTTCCGCACGAGGAGGCTTTTGAATAGGAGCTGAATCGCGAGTTGAGCCGATCCGAGAACACCGTGGATCTTGTAGCCCAAGCTGCACGAAACTATTCGCTACCATATAATGAACCCAGACCCTTACAAAGTGAGATCAGGTGACATAACCACTATCGACCGGGCCATGTACTAGGGCGTCCAGGGTGCTTGTCAGCTTCAACGTCCTCACAGCCTTCTTGGGGATATTTGTATCATTTGAAACGGCCTTTTTATTCACAGAAGGCTCGCTATCAGTAACTTTCAACATTTTCAATACAGTGCTGCACTTTAGGCCATTCTTAAAGCATAATATTTTGCAATTTTTTCCATTTTTCCTAATTAAAAAAGTCGGTTGTGTCACCCCAAGTCTTTCAGGCAAGTAGCCAGGGACTTATTTCATCTGAATATTTATTTCATAATTAAAACCGATGAGCAGTTGGCGAAAATTCCTGTTAATATGCGACGCAACGCATTGAAAATCGTATGCGCGTCATCTCATCTCGCATCATTTAAAAATCAAATTCAAAACGCGGATTGCCATGAGCTTTCGAATTCGAATTTCGAACGAGACACCTATCGCAAGCTTCGCCGCTTTTAAGGACCTTACTATTGAATTATAATGTGGAGGACTTTAAATATTATTTGTGTCAAGTTTGTATGAGATATTCCAAACAAAATTTTATAATGTGATTTCGTCCAAACAAGGCATCTGTGTAGGCATTTCAATCACAATCTTTTCATGATCAATTGGTGCCTGCATCCCAAATTTCAGCTCGATTGGATGAAGCATTTGGCACACACATAGACACACACACACACACACACAGACAGAGACACAAAGGCTACAAGCAATTTTGTAACATGTGAACCGTGCCGAAGTCAACTGAATCATCGTTTCTAAAAAAATGCTCGACGGCAAACACAAACTGTCGTCCATGTTACGATAGCAAAAACTGCATTACCTGGGCTCTCTGTTGGCAATGCTGTGAGGTCATCACCCTTCTCTTTGCGAAATACTATCCATTCAGAAAACATGCGTTCCCTCTGCACCATCCTGTATAATAGCGATTTAATATGTAATTTTAAGAAAAGATATTTCCATAAAGGATTCATGATGTCTTATGATCTTCATGAAGCCTGATTAGATTCAAAATCTAATATTAAAATGGTTACGAAATTATTACAGTAAAATTAAAAAAAACTAACAATGGAATCATTTCAAAATCAAAGTAGTGATTGAATAATAAAAAAAGTTGAAAGCCATTATAAAATAAATCTCATTAGTGCTAAATACTCCTGATTAGAAAATCCCTTAATTGAGTCAGCAAGGCATAACAAGCATTTGTTGAAGGGGTGTTTTGCGAGTTAGTAAAAGTTGACTCAAACGATCGTTTCCCCGCTGTCTGACAAGCGAGTAATAAATCATTTCCATGGCCGAGTCGAGAGGATTTTGAAGAAAGGAGCTAATTTGCCCTGATTGACACCGGAACAAACTGAGATTCGACGAGTCCTGTCCAGAAGGGTCGGTGCTATGTTATCTATCCGCCAAGCAAACAAACTCGCCAAACAATAGAGTCTTCGATTATTGGGATTGGTACTCATCTCCTAGGGGCCCTCCTCTGAGAGTGGATTACGTATTATGTATGACGGATAATTGTTATTAATATTACAGCAAGTTTCTTTTACAACATTAGTTATTTAATTATTCATGAAAACTCATAATATATGGCAATATTAAAATATATATGTTTTTTTATATACACATATTTATGTTTATTCTATTTAAGCATTTATTATATAGGTACTTAATAATAATAATATTAAACTCTTTATTTGCACTTAATTACTATATAAAAAGGCGAGCTTTTCGCCAAATGGTAATGTCTTACAACTAACCTAAACACAGTGGTACATGCGCGCATGGTAAAAAAAAAAGATTATTACATAACATACAGACCGTCTGCATAACATACACTACAACTAACATACACTACACAGACAACTGGAAGAATTTAAAACTAATAATGCCCGAGGAGAGGAAATTGGGAGAGGAAGAGGAGTGAAAGGAAAGAACTGGTTACTTCTTAGAAAGGTAGTAATCCTTAAGGTGAGTCTTAAACGATGGTAAAGGAGGCGAGTTTCGTATGTTTGCTGTGAGATCGTTCCAGAGTCTTGCACCGTGGACACAGAAATAATAGGAATAGAAATCACTATTATGACTCGGAATTTTTAGTAAACTGTCAGAGGCTGACCGAAGTACGAGACCGCGGGAGCTTAGTGGTTCAAAAAGCTCGTGAAGATAGGATGGTGTTAATTGGGAGAGTACACGATATAGGAGAGCAAGTATATAAACATTTCTTCTTTAGCGTACTGGCAAGCACTTTAACTGTGCCCTATATTCGGACACGTGATCATACTTACGTAGACCGCAGATGAATCGTATGCATACATTTTGCAAACGTTCAAGTTTGTTGAGCAGTTCCTCTGATAAATCGAGATAAGCCACATCTGCATAGTCAAGGAAAGGTAAGAGGACAGACTGTGCAAGAGATTTCTTTGTGTCCATAGGAAGAAATCTTCTGAGCGTCTGCAGAGGGTGAAAACTAGCAAATATTTTACGACTTACCTCTTCCACGTGTGGTTGCCAGGAGAAATGTTCATCGATAATTAGACCAAGATCTTTCCCTTTTTGCGACAAGGGTATGGTGACATCGTTCAGTTTTAAAAGCGGAAGGGATTTTAGATTTACTCTGGGGAGCAATTTACGACCTCCAATGAGTATAGCCTGGGATTTCAAAGGGTTGATCAGTAAACCCATCAGCGCACACCATTCACAAATGGCCTGAAGATCGGAGTTCATGTTGGCGATCGAGACATTGATGTTTCCGGGAGAGAAATGATTACCTATATATTCGAACATCATCTGCATACAGGAGATGAGTATGTCCACGAACTTGGTTGGAGATAGGATTTATAAAATTATTGCTAATTATTAATTATTATTACCTATTACTTATAATTACAATTTAATTTAGTTGCTTACTTGCTCGTACTGCTTCACCTTCTCAAGGATGCCGATTAATTGAAACTCATTCTGTTATATATTATAGAAAAATCATGCATTATAGAAATCCTCATCCTCATAAATGATTGTCTACTGAAATTATAATGTTCAATCTAATTTAATTCAGAAGTTTTATTTTAGAAGATACTTATTTTATTAACAATTTTTATTTGTGTTCTCCTTAGAACAGGCTCTGCCTAGTTAGGAGCGACACAAAACATGTTTAATTTAAATACCCACCGACAATGTATTTCTTTGCTCTTATAATAAATAAATAAATGAAAACAAATTATTTATTAGCTAAAATCTAAACAGCATTTCTTATTTTTATTTTAAAAAACTTTGTAAAATAACACTAGTATAGCCGTTTATACATTGGAAATTACCATTGAGGACGAAAATAAACAGATGTACTAAAAGTTTTTTTTAAACAAATATATTTAAAATAATAAACAAATATATTAAAAATAACAAAATATATTAAAAATAATAAAAATAATAGAAAACACGACTGCCGTTACAGAAAGTGAACTACTGTATTTATATTTATTTTTTTTGCGGTTTATTAATGTTTTTTTAGTTTATGTATTTATCCATATATCTATATATTTCCTGAATGTTATCAATCAGACCTATCATTTGACACTAAACACGATATATTTATGTTAATTTATTGACATTTGGGCATAAGGACAAATATTTTTTGACGTTTGGAAGGTTTAGGTACCCTATGACACTCGGAGTGACATAACGATTCTAACAATCTCACACTTCTAAATCGGTTCAAGCGTTAAGTTAAGGTGGATTAAAAAATCAGGGTTTCATAATTAATACATACCGTTTTTTTTTTCACAGTACATTTGCGTATTTTTATAATTTTCCAAAATTTTGAATTGGAAAAAAATCGTAAGAACCATAAACAATGATTGGTACTATTTTGTGAAGTTGGAGTGGAGTAAGAATTAAACACTTTGTTTAATTTATTTTGCTAAATTATATTCCAAATATTTTTTTTCATTACTAGGCCTACCGTATCTATTCCTAACGAGAACGACAAAAACCTGTCAAATGATGAATGTCAACACGCACCGCGTAACACGAAGATTTTTATTGAAGACGCTGCTTTGTTCTTATATGGGAGCAAGGGGTCGCGGCACGTACCCTATGGGAGGACAACCCGATTCTAACAATACTACATACTAATATATCGGTTCAAGTGTTTAGAAGTTATGGTGGAATAAAGAAACGAAAACATGCATAGATGAATCCTGGATACATAACACTCCTTTTAGGCAGTAGTATAATAAGACAACAAGCATTTTCAAATTTATCAGTACAAGTAGGTACCATAGGGAAGGGAAGTGGTGAAAATTTTTGATCGATATGGTAGGTAAGGAATATTTATATACAAATACAGATATTTGTTAGAATACTTTGTGTAATATACATACACACACACACACACATATATAGACATACAGACATATACACATACATACGTATATACTCGTACATATGTACATACACAGTCATTGCCTACTTGCCGGGAAAGTCTTAGCGCGACACGATCGATTTTTTTTAAAATAAATATTTTTGTAAAATCGAATAAATTTCCTTGAAAATTGATTTCATAATTGGTAGTCGGTTCCCTCGGCATAACCTAATTATCCCGTTTAAAACTAGACGCCATTTCATTAATTATATTCGCTGCGGTTGCCGCTAATCCGCTCGAGGTAACGATAATCTGTTTACTATTCAATCCATTGGGATTGTATGCAGTTTGTTATGCAAGCTTAGTACTGGGTCTATTTAATGACAAGTTGGTTAATTACAGTAAATTTGTGGCTGATTGCAAAATGGTAGTTATTTCTACTTGATTTTAAAGGATTTGTAGAATGAGATTTACGCTAGCAGCGCTTCCTTACTTACTTAAAAAAAATAAACATTTTCTTTTACTTTTCCGACCCTCCAACCGAGGAGGAAGGAAAGCATTGTGAAAGAGCAAAATTTCGTGCGTCTAGTTAGGTTGGATTAAGTTATTTTTTATCTATACTAATATTATAAAGAGGTAAAGTCTGTGAGGTTGTAGGAAGTAATCTCTGGATCTACCGAACCGATTCCTTTACCAATAGAAAGCTACATTATTTGTGAGTGTCATAGGCTATATATTAATCCGAAAAATGAAAGACTTTTTCGTGGTAGTCGGATTTGCAAAGTAAGTCGGGGAAAAAACGGTCGGACGAAAACGTTTTTTTACGAACGCTGCCTTAACGATGAGAGATACCTATATGATTAAGTTCTAGAAAAAAGTTGTAGAGCTTGATAATGCCTACAAAAAAGTCAACAACAGCATATGTCTAACTTTTATATGTAAGTCACAAAAAGTAGTATTTTATAATAAAAAAATAATTCAAAACGTTAGGTCATGTAGTTTATTGGTCATATTATCAACAATTATGAATTCTTATCAAAATAAGTAAATTTATCGTCTCAAGTGTTTAAAACAAAAGACTTTTCCCTTTTACTGCATAAATGGTTAAAGAGCTAAGACACTAACAAATAAGACACCCACAAGAAGACACTCACAAATAACGGTAATATAGTCAAATTGGCATGCAAATACATACATACATATGCAGTCAAAATATAACCCTTCTTTTGGCAGTCAGGAAATAAATCATAGCACTCAGTAATAACCGAACCACACTCATAATTTCATCACAAGTAAAAAGTTTTACCGCCCAACGAAGTGGGCACGGGTCAGCTAGTACAGATATAAAATAACATAATCCAACGCACGACATTTCAAAAATTAAAAGTCAAACCAAAGCAAAAATCTGAAGTCAAACCAAAGCTAAATGTCAAGATATAAAATAACATAATCCAACCTAACAGAACGTACGACATTTTGATTTGGTTTGACTTAATCTAACAAAAAATGCTTTGATTAAAATAGAAATCTTTGATTAAAATGCTTTGATTAAAATAAAATTCGTCTCCGGGAATTGAGGACGACGAGTAAAACACGTGAGTATCCTGTTAATTACGTGAAAAATGACGTGGCGGTTTCATACCATATTATGTACCTCTTTGAAATATTTCTAATCGTTAGCTACTCCATTTCTGGATGACACGAAATGTGAGTTAACTCTAAATTAGACCATTTATATTTATGAATGTGCCTCGGAAAGATATACTGTCATAGTGTAATTTATAAAAGCACATTATGCGACCACGCTATTCGCATTGTCATCGTTATATTCGCATTGGCGAGTAACTGCAAATGGACAAAGGGGCATGGCTCATTTATATTAATACGTCCGAAAGAGAAAACCATGATTTTACCATTGATTAATATGGTATTATATTGCGCAACTCCATAGAACGAGTTGGCAATCCATGGCTCTTTTATATGTATTAATGCGTCCGAAAGTGGAAAACTTAATTTTAATTTTGATTTTATATGGCATTAAATTGCGCATCTCCATAAAACGATTTGGCAACCCATGGCTCTTTTATATTAATATGTCCGAAAGTGGAAACCTTAATTTTATATTAATTTATACTATTGATTTTATGCTTTGTTAATACACTATTGATTTTATATGGTATTAGATTGCGCCATTCCGTAGAACGATTTGGCAACCCATGGCTATTTTATATTAATGAGTCCGAAAGAGGAGACCATGATTTTACCATTGATTATATATGGTTTTAGATTGCGCATCTCCATAGAACGATTTGGCAACCCATGTCTCTTTTATATTAATGTGTCCGAAAGAGAAAACCATAATTTTACCATTGATTATATATGGTTTTATATTGCGCAACTCTATAGAACGTTTTGGCAAACTATGGCTCCTTTATAATCATAAGCATAATCATTTTTGTTTTTTAAAAAAGTGATACTTACAACAATGATATAGGTATACCTAGCCTAATCTGGTGAAATCGTCAAAAAAATACATATTAGATAAATGTCATAAATGTCAAAATGGAATAAATAATATTAAATTAGTGGCAATTATATCAAATTAAAAGATTTGTAGACTCAGTCAGACCGCGTGAAATTTGTAGACTCAGTATACCCTGGACAACGGCGGCTGCAACGTCACCGAAACGTCGGGTGCTACAAATTTCACGCGGTAAATTCGTTTCCTATCCTATTTATAGTGTCAAACAACCGCGATAGTCTTCGATTTCAAATTTAATTTTATTATTGATTTTATATGGCATTAGATTGCGCATTTCCATAGAACGATTTGGCAACCCATGGCTCTTTTATATTAATGTGTCCGAAAGTGGAAACCTTAATTTTATTATTAATTTTATATTTATTTTTTTTATTTATTTATTAATTTACAATAACTTTAAATATATAATATACACACCATTAACATAATATGGTTGAGTTGGGAGAGATTGAGCACATTCTATGGTGAAAATGTTTATCCGCATTCCTAACTAGGTCAGAGACCCGTATCTAGGGATGCTGATTTTTGTTTAATGGTATCGACGAGCTGACTATTTTGATATTATGAAGTTACGTTGCATTGCATGATACATAAGAATAAATACATATATACCCATACATACACACATACATAAATATACATATACATACCTACACATATATATACATAAGCAAATAATACACGAGGTTTGATATTAGTTAGTAATCCATAATTTAATAAAATAACTTAAATTATTAGCGAGAGCAATTGAGACTCAGCATACAATAGACCCCTTTCAAGCAGGTACTTCTTTATAAGTATTTTGAATGAATTTAAGTTGTTGGTATTCTTGAATGAATGAATTTAAGTTGTTGGGATATTGCATTAGATTGCGCATCTCCATAGAACGATTTGGCAACCCATGGCTCTTTTATATTAATATGTCCGAAAGTGGAAACCTTAATTTTATATTCATTTATACTATTGATTTTATGCTTTGATAATACACTATTGATTTTATATGGTATTAGATTGCGCCACTGCGTAGAACGATTTGGCAACCCATGGCTATTTTATATTAATGAGTCCGAAAGAGGAGACCATGATTTTACCATTGATTAAATATGGTGTGAAATTGCGCAACTCCATAGAACGATTCGGCAACCCATGGCTCTTTTATATTAATGCGTTCGAAAGAGGAAACCATGATTTTACCATTGATTAAATATGGTTTTAGATTGCGCATCTCCATAGAACGATTTGGCAACCCATGTCTCTTTTATATTAATGTGTCCGAAAGAGAAAACCATGATTTTACCATTGATTATATATGGTTTTATATTGCGCAACTCTATAGAACGTTTTGGCAAACTAAGGCTCCTTTATAATCAGAATCATAATCATTTTTATTTAAAAAAAAAGTGATACTTACAACAATGATATAGGTAGATACCTAATCTGGTGAAATCGTCAAAAAATACATATTAGATAAATGTCATAAATGTCGAAATGGAATAACATAGTATAAAAATAGTGGCAATAATATCAAATTAAAAGATATAACAAAAAGAAACAGAAAAACACGCATTAAAAAAAAACAACATAACAAAAAAAAATAAAACAAAATTTGTAAAAGAGTTTGGGAACGGTTTTTTCCCTAAAAGTACTTGTTTTAACTTAAAATGTGGTATTTTTATTTTTTTTCTAGCACTTCAAATGACTTCATGAAGCATTTTTAAATATTCGTAAAAATGACCCCGCGCTTTTTTTCGTTTGCGCGTGGCGTGGCGTCATCTCACCCCATTCTTTCGACGGCCTCGCTGACGAAGGACGCATCGCGCGCGTAAAATCATTTCGTTTGGAAATATTATCAAAATGTCATCACGAAGTACGCATTGTAAAATAAATACTGTATTGTTCCTCGGTGTACGAATACATCGATCAGTATACCAAATAAAATCTAAAACATGTGATTCCAAAACCCTTCCCCTTCTCATGGCTGGAGTGCCTTTGATTACTATTTGCACCAAGTATAGATTCCACCAGCGAAACAAAACAAGTTTTACAGTGGGCCACTTCGTAGGCCTCCGAGGCGGTGATTCGACCGTAACGTCCTTTCATGCCATGATGGACTTCGGCTTGTTCTATTGTTTGTTGGGAGATAACGTTCCAAGCATCACTATCCATATTTTCTGAACAGTATTCGAAGAATAACTTGTCATCTAAATTATTTATTGCAGTTTTAAAGCTACAATAAGTGGATCGAAAGTTTAGCGGGAATGGGAGGGTCGTTGTAATATTTACTTGACTGTGTTTCTATATTTCTTTTTCTGTATTCTTCCATTACAGACTTCATGAAACTGCCATCTGTATTGGCATGCTTTGCAGCTGTTGATGTATCTCCTAATTCCTATATCTTTATAAACTTTTATATCTTATACTATTAATTTTTGACACGCATAATAATTTTGCCTTAGACCAGTAGCACTTTACTGACGTAGGAGCTGGGTCTTCGCTCCTACGATGCACCTATGACAAAATCGCTATAGCATGTTTACAACCCCCAGCACTCGCGGCGCAATCGTGACACTGAAAATTTTTAATGGTGGATCCTTTTTATCAAATATTAGCCTCACATAGTACAGAGTCTTTCGCGCCTTGTGTTCAGAAGTAATACAGGCTGGTTGGGATTTTTACCCGGTTTGCATAAACCCACTTAACTTGTGAATTTAAGCGACCCCTTTGTGCTGGGTAATTACCCCTTCGATTATCTTCAATGGTTTTCACCTTGGACTGTATTCAAATGGTAATCACTCACCAGCTAGGTTGGTTTTTCTCTCAGGGGTGGTTGTCTCGAACGAGTGGTGGATTCCAACCTCACAAGGAAATTAGTTCAGCGAGAGGCTTCCGTAATAGAACCTCACTTTCCTCAGGTCACGCAGGATAAGCTTCCGTCGAAAATAAACACTTTTTATTCGCGAGACTTTCTTTTATTCGGTCACTTATCTTTACTTTTACATTGAGTTCCGAGTACTTATAATTTACACTAAGTCGCGGTGCTTGGGTCGCGGCGCGTTCGCGCAGACCCTTTGCAAATTTTAAACTGAAGCTTTCGCTCTTTTCTGTCGTCGATCGCCTTACATTTTTTTTAAGATAGCGACCGCCCTTACCTTTCATTGGTCTAGCTCCTTCCAAAAATTTCTAAACACACCCCCATGACTACCCCGCACACGTATTATCCAATCACGAAACAGGGCGCATAAACAGATGCAACCCCGTTTGAAAGAGACATCGCACTCATGCTTCCTCGCTTGCACGCTAGAGCGCGAAGCGAATACAATAGTTGTCTCTGTCTTACATTCAAACATTTTATAGACATATTATTTGCTACAGATTCCCGTCGCAAATGCCACCTTTCCCGAGTACACATTGTCTTAAACATAGGTTAGTTTCAGATCATTAGTAACAAGTTAATATTAATGTTAGATTGTTAATTAGGCTAATTAAGTTGTCTTCTCCTAGCGCTTTACTTTACATTAAACGAAATACTATGTGCTATTCTTAAATTAATTAATCATGCAATTTTCTTTACATTTAAGCTATATTATTTCTAGGGTTAATTGTGGGATTTGGAGTATGTATGATTTTTTTGTAACGTCCACAGTTTTTATTTCGTAGTCTTTTGCCCGTCGCCTCGCTCGTGAATTTATCGCTCCCATGTGTTGCTAAGGAGTCTTTCTCTCGCTTTAGTTTGAATGGAAACGGTGGTCGGTCGCCAGAGTGTCGCGTTTCAGGGTCGGCAGCTCGTTTATTTTATAGCCCATTTTGTCCTTTCCTTTGAGTTATCAGCTATTTTTCAAGGAATCTCATATCCTCGGCGTCCGTGACTAATTATGTTTCCTACCCCTTGTTAGAGGGTCTCGCTTTTTTGGGAAGATTTATCGACGTTGGCGTCCGCTCTGTCGAATATTCTGAACCATTCCCGCCCCCCCCCAATGGGCTCTGAGCCTCATTGGCTCCTGTCTCCATCTATTTGGTTTGCCTAATTTACATTTTATTCACATAATCCAGTCTTATTTTTTACTCATTCACCTATGGGATTCTACTTAGCTAAATGTCATGTTCAATTTTTCTTATTGGTCTAGTGAGGTGACAGATCCTTTCTCATTCAACCTATGAGAATTTCTCATTATTCTACTTAGGATACGTACCGCTTTCCGTTAACTTTCGTTTTTCATCTCTTACGAGACAAACGTCAACTTGCGTTTTCACTTTTAAATTCTAGCTAGACTATTTTTATTTTCTACTGTGACGAATAGACTTTCGCTTTTTCCACTTAGACATTAGTGACAGTTGTTTCTGCCTGGTCAGCTGTTGTATGTATTTTTACAAGTTTACTGACAGGGCGCCTATACACTTTCCCGTCCACTAATAGGTCTACTATTCGCACTTGGCCTGTTTTGTCAGGGAAAACTTGAGTCACCCGACCTCTGGCCCACCTACCTCGTTCTAGGGAAGGGTCTAACAGGACTACTAAGTCTCCGATTTTTAACGGAGTTCCCTTTGTCGCCCACTTAGGTCGTTTAACCAACAATGGAAGTACTTCTTTAGACCAACGGTACCAAAAAGCATCAGCAAGTATTTGCGATTGTTTCCAGTGATTTTTGTTAGATAACTCAGTTGTATTATTCTGACCTACCGCTGTACTATCATCTGCATGGCCTAATAGGAAATCCGCGGGTGTGAGGGGTCTCTCATCCCGAGTATCTAGAGATATATACGTGAGCGGCCTGTTGTTCATCATCGCTGAGACTTCGCATAATAATGTTCTCAGCACATCTTCATTTGGCGCGCGCTCCTTTAATATGGCATATAACGATTTTTTTGCCGTTTTTATCTGACTCTCCCAAACTCCACCGAAATGGGGTCCTGAAGGAGGGGAGAAACTCCATTTTATCTCGTCGGCACTTAGACGATCACTTATTTCATGGTTGTCGATAGCTGACAAAACTTTTCTTAATTCAGCGTCCGCACCGCGGAACCCAGTGGCATTATCGCTCATAATTTCCCGCGGCTTCCCCCTGGCTGCTATAAAACGTCTTATAGCTAATAGGGCCGAGCTGGTTGACAAATCTCCAGCTAGTTCGATATGGGTCGCTCTCGTGTTAAAACAAGTGAAAAGTAAACCATATCGTTTTTCCACTTTCTTTCGATTAGTGACGAAAAACGGCCCAAAGGCGTCCAAACCTACAGTGTGGAAACAGCGCCTTCGGGTGGTTATTCGCGCGGGTGGGAGTTGTCCCATTTGTGCGGTCATAGGCTTCACGCGCCGGATAGTGCAATAGACACATTCTCGTGAGATCTTTTTCACCGTCTGTCGCGCTCCTATGACCCAAAACTGTTCTCTTAGCACTGATAAAATTAATTCAGCGCCGCCGTGAGCATTAACCTCGTGTAAATGTTTCACGAGTAACACCGTGAATCTATCCTTGCCGTGTAATATATATGGCCTTTTTGTGTCGAAAGGTGTGTCGTTCGCATTTTCGATCCGGCCTCCTAACCGTATTAACCCTTCCGCGTCGATATACGCGTTCAATCCGAACAGACGGCTGTCTTTCGGCAATATTTTCTGATGACGTATCAGGTCTATCTCGTGTGCGAAAATTCGATGTTGTGATTCCTTGATCAGAAATTTTTTCCCGGTTGCGATATCGTCACTTTCGAGTACTTTTGACGTGTTTTTTTTTCTACACATATCTATAAATTTTGTCACATATGCCATGGTTCGACTCGCCCGCATGTACTGGGAAAATCTACCTATGTCAATTACGCTTTCATTTTTTTCTGTCGTTGTTAGTACAAGTTTTGTTTTAAATTCTAACAATGCTCTCTCTTCCGGTTTCGGATCGGTTGGCTCCTGGAGCGGCCAGTGTTCTCTACTGCCACGCAAGAAAGCAGGTCCTGCGAACCATCTACCTTCCGGGCTTAAATCTATCTTGGTGGTATTCCGTGCCATCATCAGCGGGGTTGTCGCTCCCTGCTAACCAATGCCACTGTCTTGGAGACGTGAGCTCATCGATCACACCTAGTCTATTGGCTACAAACTGGAGGTGACATTCCTTTTGTGACAAAATCCACCACCACACATTTTTAGAGTCTGTCCACATAAAGACGTCATCGAAACTTAATGCGCTTTCTTGTTTTATTTTTGAGGCCAGTTCAGCACCTAGCAGCGCCGCGGTTAGTTCTAACCTGGGGATTGTCAGTTTGCCTTTCAAAGGTGCCACTCGAGTTTTGCTAGCCATAAAGGATACCTTGTGCTCGCCGCTACAGCCTGTAATCCTAACATATGCAACAGCGCACATCGCCTTTTCGGACGGATCGCAGAATACGTGCAATTGCCTTTTTTCACCTGCTTGTTTGGTAGCGCCATTGTAACGTGCGATTCGCACACCTTGCGCTAATCTCAGTTCTTGCAACCACCGGAGCCAATATTTAACCACATCGCCCGGGATCTCGTCGTCCCAGGCCACTCGGCTACTCCATACCTGCTGCATGATCAGTTTAGCTCTTATAGTGAGCGGTGAAAGCGCACCCATTGGATCCCACAGCTTCATTATTAATTTTAGCGCGTCCCGCTTCGACGGAATCTTATTTCCCGTCGTCAGATCTTCGCTGAGGCGGTCCATGCTCACATTAAATGCTAACTGATCAGAGGCAGGTAACCACGTCAAGCCTAATATTCGTTGTGACGTCAACTCACCCTTTTCCAGAGATACTTGCGCGAGCGCGCGGTTTTCTTCTGGTATCCCGGTTAAAGCCTCGTTTTTATTTGAAGCCCAACCGGACATAGTGAAATTCCCAGCTTTATGAATCAAATTAATTTCCCTGATGACTTGTTTTGCTTCCTCTAACGTGTCTACTCCCGACAGCAAATCATCAACGTACGAATCGCGCTCTATTATTTTTACAGCCGCTGGGTACTGGTCCTTAAACCGAGCTGCGTTTTTATTTTTTACGTAGAGCGCGGAGGCCGGGGAACTAGAACTACCGAATATTAGACAGTCCATTTTTAATATTTTTGGAGGACTTTCACGCTGGAAACCTCGCCAGAGAAACAGCTGACTGAAGCTATCTTCCTCTCTCACTTTTATCCCAAGATACATATCTCGTATGTCGGCCGTGAAAGCGATTGCATTTTCACGGAATCGTAATAAAATTCCTAATAAGCTATTTAAATAGTCCGGTCCACCTAATAACATGCTATTCAGTGACCCGCCTGCGCCCGAGGACGCAGCGTCGTGAACGACACGAATTTTGTCTTTCTTCGCGGGGTGAATAACCCCCATGTGCGGAAGAAATAACACTCGAGGGCGGTTTTTTAATTGTTTTTCCTCGACTTCCGAAGCATACCCCTCAGCTAGATATCTCTCTATCTGCTGGCAGTATTTTTCTCCATAAAGACGGTCGGAGTCCATTTTCCGTTCCACTGACCTCAGACGAGTCATTGCCATGTCTCGGTTATCTGGTACGGAAAAGTTAACCTCTTTCCATAACAGACCTGTCTCCCAGACTCCATTTTTTAAAGAAGTGGTATCTTCTAAGATTTTCTCAGCCCTAACATCGGCCTGAAGCTTTCGCTTTTTCTGTGGCCAATCGTACTCTAGCTTCAGATTTTCTTCAATTAATTTATCTAAAGAAGGTTCATTTTCCTGATTTAAGCATAGCGCCGGGTACCTAATTTCTCGTTCGAGAGTGTTATTCCCGCCGATAGCCACCCACCCCAGGAGTGTTTTAGATACCGATAGGCCCCCGTCCACCATTTTTAACCCTCTAGAGACTAGTCCCAACAATTAGCTCCCAGGAGCAGGTCAGGTTTTACGGTCGTCGCCTGAGTAGAACGCACCATCCCTCCGATCGGCCTCTGCGCACCACCCATCACGCTTTTGACCTCCGGTAGATTTAGCGAGGCTACGCTGTAAGCTCGTACTACATACTCCTTCTTACCTAAATCTCCCCTTACTTTGAAGGACACCGCTTCGGCACTGTTATTACTCTCTCTCATATTCCCGATTCCAGAGAGCTGTAATCCCTGCGTCGGGCCTCGAATCCCTAGTTCTATTGCCACGCCCTGATCAATGAGTGAAACAGTCGCGCCTGCGTCTAACAACGCATATAATGTTTTTCTACCCCTGGTACCAACCACGATTATCGGTAATACTTGCAGAATGACCTGATTTCCAGATACTGCGTTCGCCACTACCTCGGAGTTCGCGCGCGGCGCCGCCGCGATGTCCGCCTCGTTTGCAGGCGGCGGGGCGGTCAGCAAATAATGGTATTTGCCCTTTGGAAACCGTTTATATGCCGAACACGATTTTCGGCCGTGGTTGTGCCCTAAACATTTGAAACACCTACGCATTTTCTTTATCTCATCCCAGCGGCTTGCTAAAGTTAGATTTTTAAATTCTTCACATTTATTTAAATAATGGGATTTCTCACACCGAGGGCACTTAGGTTCCTCTTTGCCCTGGGTATGTAAAATATATTTTTTAGAGCCCGTTTCTTTCTGTCTCTTGTCTCGCGGGTTATCATAACTTTTCCTAGGAAGCTCGGCGGTACATAGACCGGCGTCTTGTGCGCTGATCGCTAATTTCTCTAACCATAATGCGAAATAAACTAATACCGGATCGTTTAAACCAACCCTTCCCCTGTCAGCTAGCCACAGAGTCAATAAGTTCTTTGGCAATTTTGCCACAAGTGAAGCCAATAAGTCTGGATTATAAAGATGTTCTAATTTATTTACCGATTTTACGGTCGCGACCAGATTTTTTATCTGGCACGCAAATCGCATTAAACCGTCTGCATCTAGACTATCAGATAACCCCTTTTCTCTCCGCAAATCCGCTATCGTTCTCTGAATGATTAAATTCGTATTACCGAATAGCGCCTCTAACGTGGTCATGATATTTGTCACGTTGTCAGGACTTAAAAGCAAGCCTGTCACTGCCTCGCGTGCTCTACCCTTTAATGCTGTCTGCAGACGCAATAAGTTTTGTGCATCATTTAAATGCATTACGTCTGTCGACTGTTTGAAGATAGCTTTGAAGGCTACGAATTCTAAAGGATTCCCGTGAAATGAAGGTAACTCTTTTGCAAAATGCGGTTTTGTGGACGCTACAGAAAAAATCCTACATACCTCTTTTATCATTTTTTCGCTCGAGCTGCTAATTCCATCAGTGCTCGTCCCCTGGTCTGTATCAGCGGCGGCCTTTACCGCCGCCGCCGACACCGCCTTGGTCTCTGCCCTCGCCCTGGCGTTGTCCGCAGCTGCCGCGCCGCCCGCATTCGCCGCGCCGTCCGCCACCGTCGCGCCGGACGCCGCCGCATTGCCCTGTTCTGATCGCCCGCCGTCTTCACGCCGCCGTGCCGCTTCTAATGCCGCATCTCCATTTTCTTCTGCGAATGTTCCCCCCCAGGGTTCTGGTGACGTCTCAGCAGCTGGAGTTTGATACTCGGCCCATCTCGACACTCTGCTAGCTGCCGTGTCGTCTCCTGCGACGTCGCGATCATTTCCCTGACTGCTCGTTTCTGTCCCGAAGGTTTCGGAGACAATTTCCAGCATCCTCATAGCATGCCGCGAGTCTTCTTCTGCTGCCTCCAGTTCTTCCTGCATCGCCGCTCGTTGAAGGTCCATGTCAGCTTCTTCTTCGATTTCTTCAGCCGCTCTGCGCGCTGTGCGCCGCGCAGCCACTTTTTTCAGTTCTGCATCCAATTTATTCTTATCAGCCTTTTTCTTGGCTTTTTGGAGGTTCACTCTTCGAAGTTCTTCAGATGCTGCTCGCAGTTCCTGAACGTGCTCGCTTCTTCTGCTGCTCTCTGACCAGGCGCGCGATGAAGGTCTTGGATTTTCGGATTGCGTGCTTTTCGAATCCATATTTTTATTTTTCTTTTCTCGTTCTTGATCCAAAGTCACTTTTCTTTCCGATTTACTTTATTCGGCTTGACGGAGGACCACGATGGTTGGGATTTTTACCCGGTTTGCATAAACCCACTTAACTTGTGAATTTAAGCGACCCCTTTGTGCTGGGTAATTACCCCTTCGATTATCTTCAATGGTTTTCACCTTGGACTGTATTCAAATGGTAATCACTCACCAGCTAGGTTGGTTTTTCTCTCAGGGGTGGCTGTCTCGAACGAGTGGTGGATTCCAACCTCACAAGGAAATTAGTTCAGCGAGAGGCTTCCGTAATAGAACCTCACTTTCCTCAGGTCACGCAGGATAAGCTTCCGTCGAAAATAAACACTTTTTATTCGCGAGACTTTCTTTTATTCGGTCACTTATCTTTACTTTTACATTGAGTTCCGAGTACTTATAATTTACACTAAGTCCCGGTGCTTGGGTCGCGGCGCGTTCGCGCAGACCCTTTGCAAATTTTAAACTGAAGCTTTCGCTCTTTTCTGTCGTCGATCGCCTTACATTTTTTTTAAGATAGCGACCGCCCTTACCTTTCATTGGTCTAGCTCCTTCCAAAAATTTCTAAACACACCCCCATGACTACCCCGCACACGTATTATCCAATCACGAAACAGGGCGCATAAACAGATGCAACCCCGTTTGAAAGAGACATCGCACTCATGCTTCCTCGCTTGCACGCTAGAGCGCGAAGCGAATACAATAGTTGTCTCTGTCTTACATTCAAACATTTTATAGACATATTATTTGCTACAGATTCCCGTCGCAAATGCCACCTTTCCCGAGTACACATTGTCTTAAACATAGGTTAGTTTCAGATCATTAGTAACAAGTTAATATTAATGTTAGATTGTTAATTAGGCTAATTAAGTTGTCTTCTCCTAGCGCTTTACTTTACATTAAACGAAATACTATGTGCTATTCTTAAATTAATTAATCATGCAATTTTCTTTACATTTAAGCTATATTATTTCTAGGGTTAATTGTGGGATTTGGAGTATGTATGATTTTTTTGTAACGTCCACAGTTTTTATTTCGTAGTCTTTTGCCCGTCGCCTCGCTCGTGAATTTATCGCTCCCATGTGTTGCTAAGGAGTCTTTCTCTCGCTTTAGTTTGAATGGAAACGGTGGTCGGTCGCCAGAGTGTCGCGTTTCAGGGTCGGCAGCTCGTTTATTTTATAGCCCATTTTGTCCTTTCCTTTGAGTTATCAGCTATTTTTCAAGGAATCTCATATCCTCGGCGTCCGTGACTAATTATGTTTCCTACCCCTTGTTAGAGGGTCTCGCTTTTTTGGGAAGATTTATCGACGTTGGCGTCCGCTCTGTCGAATATTCTGAACCACAGGCCTTAAGCGTGCATATATTAGCTTCCCGTTTTATTTGAACGTATCCTACGAATTCCATTCCATTGTCTCCATTCGAATCTCGGGCAGGTTACTTCCTTCCTCCTGACTGGTTACGGGACCGAAGTCGCTTACGCGGCCTCTTCCTGCCGTAAATCAGCGGTGATTCAATTTGAATCAATCGGGGACCAAAGGCATCTTTTGCCGGCTCTGAATTCAGGTTCGGGTAGCCTAATGGTCATTTCAAGAGTGACTGACGACAGGTCAACATCCACCCCCACTGCTTAGGAGACAGTATAGTCTTCAGATTCCTTCAGCAATTAGAGTGCACAACCGATTGGCGTCGCCGAACGGTGCGCAAACCGTCCAGTAGTGCCGGGATGCAATCCCACCAGGAAAAACCAATCCACGAGCCATGAGGCCTGAGAGGCGAGAGTCTTGCCCGAGGTAGCCTACCACACGAGGGGACTTCTGAATAGGAGTTGAATCGTGAGTTGGGCAAATCCAAAAACAAAGTGGACCTTATGGCCCAAGCTGCACGAAACCATTCGCTATCAATATGTGTAATCAGTAATGTCGTGAAGTTATTCTCCTGTGAGATTTGGTTGCCGACCTAATCTATATAATCTATATCTCTAATAACCAAATCTACACCCGCCGTCCTAACCTGAGAAGTAACATTCAAATAAAATTATGCCAATCGTATTGAACCGGCATTCCTAATAAAATCCCAGACTGAATGAACGTTTAAATTTAGAAATGGGTCCCCCCATTTATAGGTATATTATTAGATTATAATGTCTCATTGCAGACACAAATTAACCCAAAAATGGCAGGATTCATAATATGAAAAATTCTAGATTTCCTAATATGGATTAGTAAGGCATTTAGTAAACCCGAAACGATAAGAATAATTTTATTGTCTTGATAAGTAGCCACTTAGAGTAAGCGATATTCGTATGGAGGCGACAATAAAAGGTACTTGACTCGAAAAAATACAACGATTCTTTACGAGATACTTATATTTTAGAAATGTTACGAAGGCGAATATGGCTAATTCATTTGTAGTAAAGTAAAGTAATTCATTGAAACATGTTGGCTTCTACTAAGAGTATATACATTTCTGGAAATACCACAACATTACGTGAAAGGGGTGTTCTAGCAGTATCAAACAAATTTAGACCCCAAGAAAGAATCTACAGGCGGCAATCTCAAGTTATTCATTTCGACGTCCCCAGAATGTAGACCACTTTTCGGGCGAGGCATTTTGTATACGATATTCAATATTTGTAGTTTTTACGATATTCAATATGCTAGACAAAGAATTAAAATTATATGAATACGATGCGACAGTCACCTCTATACGGCAAAAGAGACGATTCGCGTTTGTAGATTTTAGTCTGCAGTTTAGATAATTGGTTAAAATACTGAAAAAAAGGAATAAAAAAATAGCAAAATAAAAATAATAATCAATTAAATAATATTAATAATAATAATGATTATAAATTAAATAAAAATAATTTCAAAAACGTTATCTTAGATCTTTCCTTGACACAACCGTGGCACTCTAGTGGGACTCCCAAAGTGAGCTCGCCTTAACACAGGGGTGCCTAGCAAGGCGGGCTCGGCTGCTCTTTGCTTAGCATAATAGAAAGATTATCATTTGCATTTAATGTATGCGCTATGTAACCTGGGCTCAGACAGATGTGTATATAACTTTAGAAGCATACAACGGCATTGTCTAAATTGTCATTTCATTTTCTGTTGTGCTTATGCATTTGAATGTATATGTAAAATAAATAAATAAATAAATTTGCCTAAGCTTCCTTTCAAAGCTAAAATTTATTCCTGCTTGAAAGATGACAACCAGCAAAAGATCCACAAATTGATATATCCAGACAGACAGTTTCTAATATTAAATTTTATACTGGAATATTCTTATTATTATCCTTGACTATCATTGTGCCTAATTCTTCTGATTTCATTTTGTCTACTATTGTTTAATATTATTTAAAATTTTATTAAATTTAACTTGTTTATCTATTTTCCTTATTATATTTTGATTATTTCTTAATGTAAATATTAGTTATTATTTAATAGACGTTATTGTAATGGTTATCTAATTATCAATGTTTTTTTAATTGCTGAATATATGTACGTACAACTAGAGCTGTCAACTACAACCGGCGAACCAGTCACCTCAGGAAGTGTTAACGATATCAGATCGTTCTGTCTCCCTTGAGGTGAGCGCAGAAGACAAAACAAAAGCCAGACTGCACACACAGACACACCTTTAATGATTAGGTTCCAGCAAATGTTACTATCTAATCTTGCTACAGCTTTACACGTCGAGCTTTCCTTTCAGCGAAAGAATCTATTATCTCATTAAAGTCCGTCTCATAGGCAGTTCGTCTCATATTTTCGATAGCTAGGATGACGAGGCTAGATAGACGTTATTGACAATGTTGAACGCATACAGGTTTTGATTATTTTTAGTTTGATGAACTTTCGCTCACAGCTTGCAGATGTCGTCGGTAATATGCAGTATATTAGAGATATAGATTATTATTAGAGATATAGATTATATAGATTGGCAAAATCTTCTTGCAATTCATGTTGCTGTGACGGCCCTTAAGTATCGTTACATACAATCAACAAATGCATTGATTTCCAGTGAAATGCACTGACACAAATTCAGCTATTATTCTACCTCGTGCAATACTTTTACTCGGAATATTTTGGATTGCATCATTTCTCGGCCGATATAAACCGGCGAAAAAGCAACCAAAGTATAATTCCTTGAGTGATCACGTCCCCCAAGACAGCGACGGCATACCTCGGTACCCCGGCTTCTTGGTGTTCCCCCAAGATAGCGACGGCATACTTCGGTACCCCGGCTTCTTGGTTACCTTTTCCTTCCTTTCCACTATCGAGGCGAGAAGCATCAGTCTGCATTCCCACAGACTCGAGCCGTGCCCAGTACGAGATACTAGGAGCACAAGTACAATCCTCATCCATACACCCTCGTAGCTTCAGGCAGATAGCCAATACATTCGCGTCAATATATCCCATTCGAGAAGCGTTACAAACTGGCAATATCTAACTCTCAATAAACACCTTCTGATATACTTAAAACCGACTTTTAATACGGAGATAACCCGCAAGTTGACACCACCACCTCACATCGAATAATTTGGAGTCTAGTGAGGGGTGGTCCCTCACATTGCCTTTATGTTGATCCGACTCAAGTGGAGCTTGGTTTTTAGATGCGGCGAGCTCCTGACAGAAATAAACTGTGTTTATTAATCCTCTAAAATATTTTCGAAATAGATTGGATCATTTTTTTGCTGATCTGCATTTGTTATTCGTTTCCCAGTCACTTTCTGCCTGTGGGGAGGATTTTTTTCTAGACGCGACGGTAGATCCCCTGGCAGAAGCATCATCACATTTCACATGCATGTAAAAATCAACTTGGGATGCGTTTCAAAATCAAATTAGCAAGCTACAGGATGAGTGTTAGTTTACCGGCATCCTTGAAGTGGGTGAATCAGTACCACCAAATTAGCAACTTTTGATTAAAAAATTGAGAAAAGCCAAAAAAAAAGTTTTTGACATGACAACGTCTTATAATCATAATCATAATCATAAGTTTTTTATTCAAAATAGTACGAAATTGTAACTTTTTGACGTCAATAATGCATACACACATACATAATGATATAAAAATTAAGATATTGTGACATTATAACAAATTATCGTGACACATGACGTGATATTAATCATCGAGGTAACCATTTTATTTCCAAGGGTCTTTGTCGTCTAGATAATCATTTATTTCATAGTAGCCCTTTGAGTACAGATTCTTCTTAATAAATGACTTAAATTGTATCACAGATAAATTTTGCATGTTTACTGGGACTTTATTGTAGAAGCGTATACATTGCCCTTTGAATGATTTTGTGGTCTTGGAGGGTCGACTTTTATGGTCAGCAAGTTTATTTTTATTTCTAGTATTGACACCATGCCTATCAGAGTTTTTTTTAAACAGTTCTTTATTTTTATGCACATACATTAAGTTTTCATAGATGTAATGAGATGCAAGTGTCAAAATATTGATTTCTTTAAATTTTCCGCGTAACGACTGTCTAGCATCCAATTCATAAATAGCGCGGATGGCTCGTTTCTGTAGTATAAATATTTTATCAGCGTCAGCAGCATGACCCCACAGCAAGATGCCATACGACATCAAGCTGTGAAAATAGCTGAAGTAAACCAGCCTCGCGGTGTCTATATCTGTTAAATTACGATTTTTTTACAGCATATGCCGCAGAACTTAGCCTGTCGGCCAATTTCTTAATGTGTGGGCCCCATTGTAGCTTTTTATCTAAAGTAATACCAAGGAATACAGTGGAATCGACCAGTTCTAGGCGCTCAATTTTTATGATAATATTTGGCCCTATCTGCTTTACATTTGGAAGTGAGAATTTTATACATTTTGTTTTCTTTTCATTTAGTAGCAGATTGTTTGCCGTGAACCATTCCACAACATTCGAGATAGAATCATTCACATCGTCATAATTATGTTGTTGTCTACCTACTTTGAATAGCAAAGAGGTATCATCTGCGAATAAAACTATCTCACGATTTGGTTTTACTGTGTAAGGTAAATCATTTATTTAATATTTATATAATTCCATGGAGCGGCTGCACGCACGAAAAAACATGACTCATGCGGCGTTACCTCGCTCTGAGGCGTTCCATTTATTATATATATTATTCAATATAAATATTGCCATCTACCGGTTGCGACAAGAATTATTTACTAACCTTAGTCTAAAATAGTAGGAATGAAAATCACTAGATTGATTTAAATTCTTGACATAATTTTATATGTATTCTTGATATACGGAATGTTATTACTGAACGGACAATTTTCTTGTGGGTACAACGAAGTGCAACGAAGTAAGCAACTTTTATTTAAAAAAACATAAAAAAGTATGAAAAGCTATCATTACGATGCGCTATCTAGCGGTTGGTAAAATGTCGCTGATATTGTTTATTTACGACGTATTACCTACCGCTAGATGGCGCAGCGTGCTCAAACGCTTCTCAAACCGTTATTTAACAGTTTTGAGATTTCAAACTTTCAAATTAAAAAAAACAATAAACTTTAAACAATAAACAATTATACAATTATACTGCTATACAATAATACATTTACATGTTGTAGTCAAATCGGTGGGTATAAAATCATATATTTTGGGTGTTTGTAATAAACAATATCAGAATCTTAAATGAAACTGCTTCAAATGCAACCATTCCATCAGTATTTTCTTATAACGTTGTCACGTTCAACTATCGTCAGTAAACCGTCTTTACAGACAACCGATTTTTTTTACTTAAAACCAATTATATATTTTATAAATTTCAAAAAGAATAATGTGTTGAAAACTACTACATATAAAAAGCGTTGAGTTCGATGCGCCATCTAGTGGTAGGTAAAATATCGCTGATATTCGTTTCGTTTCGTTTCTACTCTTTATTGTGAAATTTCACAATGTATGACAATAAATTGTCATACAACAATTTCTTACATTGTTGTTTATTAGCGATATATTCTTATATTGTTTATTAGCGATATTTTACTTACCGCTAGATGGCAGCGCGTTCAACGCTTATCAAACTTATATTTATAACCTAAGAGCCGGTCCACACGATGCGGTGCAGCACCGCACCGCAAAGATTTCGCCGTATGGGCGTACACACGTACAGCGCACGGTGCGGCGCCGCAACGTTACTACGACGCCGCAGTGGGTGAATAGTGTTGTAGTTAATTGTACGTAGAACTAGTGAAATGAGGTAGTCAATGCCAATATCTTCTTCTTTGGTACTAATTTTAAACACTTCGATTAAAAATTAACGAAAATACATGAAAACAACTGAAGCAGGCAAGCATGAACCCTTCTTAGACTGCGCTAACTACTGAGCGGTGCCACTCCGGCGAATATAGCCGGTTTGCGCGCGGTGCGACGCCGGAACGCACCGTGTGACATACCATGGATATTTGTATGTAGGACGCCGCAGCGGCACCGCATCGCGTGGCCCGGCCCTTAGTTGTTCAAATTTACAACAAAAAAAATCATTTTTTAAAACCTTTTCTTCTATTTTTTCCACAATATTTGGTTAAAAGTTTTGTATTTGCTCTTACTGATTCACTCCCTTTAAGGATGCCGGTTAATTAAAACTCATCTGTATAGTATTATTCATACAAAATATGTATGATATTAATTTTGTATCAATAATAACGCGCCCTGGATGCTACGCGCTTTAGTGAAACGTTTTTTTCAATCACGTGAATTCGGCGCCCTCTTTAGATTTGAGAGAGGGGGCAAACCCCTTTGGTTTTCCCCCTCCTAGATTCAGGGCTGCTGGTACTACATCCAGTATAAGGTAAACTTACTTATTATTTATTTTTTAGTTTAGGAAAATATTCAATGTTGCATACGTTGGGGCTATTCCGTAATCACTATCTATGTTTGGAATAAAAGTAAAGAGGGTGGGGCAGTGTTTTTCCTCGTTTGTCTCTGAGGACTGCTGGTGAAATTAATTACTTTTTTAAAGTCATGCGTCAAAGCTCGTTAGGAGAATTTGTCCACCGTCCAGCAACCTATTTAATTAACCTAAAAGTTGCCCTATGTTTTCCTCGCGTGCAATTTATATTTTACAGAATGCCAAGCGTAATCGGGTTAACATATTTATGGCTGGAGCCTTTTAAAACTTA
Source organism: Micropterix aruncella (assembly GCA_944548615.1). Classification (NCBI taxonomy): domain Eukaryota; kingdom Metazoa; phylum Arthropoda; class Insecta; order Lepidoptera; family Micropterigidae; genus Micropterix; species Micropterix aruncella. The sequence continues at coordinate 21,013,393 of OX155957.1, forward strand.
AATTACAATAGATTCCGAGAAAATTTCCCTCATTTTAATACTTTTTTTGTTCCAGAGCTGTGTTGTATATTGAACAAGGTAGGTAAGATTGTGATCATACAACTATGGTGGTAAACTACAACGGGCGAACCCGTCACCTCAGAAAGTTTTAACAATAGTGGTCGTTTTATCTTCCGTGAGGTGAGCGTAGAGACAATACAAATCTACCGTCTAGCTAAGCCAACATGCCCGACAGAGGCTAACGCCTTACAGCGAGGCACCGAGAAAGGTTACCAGCGGACAAGCTCGCCCCCTGTCTAGCGGTTTTGGAAGAATATCTCCGTCTGGAATTAACCATCAGGATACCTTTAACCTCCCGACTGGTTACGAATATGAAGTCGCTTACGCGACCGCTACCTGCCGTATATCCAGCGGTAATTCAGTTTGAATCTATCGCCGACCAATGGCATCGTTTGCCCGGTTCTGAATTCAGGATCAGGTAGCTATTTGGTCATTTCAAGAGTGATGCCAGTGTCAACTACAGCGGGCGAACCCGTCAGCTGGTATAACGATATATGGTCGTTCTTTCGGCCTTGCCATGAGCGTATGCCGTAGGTAGAGGCTTAGACGTAGACAATATATGTATGTACTATCTGGCTCCTCCAACTAGCCGCGAGAATCCAACACCAAACCACGTGGCGCCAGGTAGAAACCCGACGAGCATCCACGCGCCCTCGCTACCAGTAGGCCCTCGCAACATCGTCGGATTTCTCCGTCCTCCCGACTATTTCCGCGTTCGATATCGCTTTGGCGGTCCTCTACCTGATGTAAGCGGCGATTCAGCGCGAATCATCGCGGACCACGGCATCCTTTGTCCGACTACTCACTCGGGACCGGGTAGCCGACTGGTCGTTTCAATATCGGCTGTCATTAGGTCAACGGCCACCCCCGCTATAGGAAACAAAGTCTTTCCAGACTTCCGCGGTTATCTGTCGGAATGCACAAACGATTGGCTGCCGCCGCACGGTGCGAAAACCGTCCAGGATCGCCTGAAGGTTGACTCCTAGGGGAGACTGGCAGGCAGGCCAGGGTCCTACCCTGGCTCTCCCTTCTGAGTAGAGGCCGCCGGATGTGTGTTGACCCGTGCGTTTGACCGACCCTATACAACTGCGTCTTAATGGCCAAACTGCAACAGGGCCCATTAGCTCCCAAAGTAGCAGTACTAGCACTAGTATTCATAGCGCAGTGGCTGTACTTAGTATACATATTGGCTAAACTTAACTAGCCACAACATAGGAAAGCCTTATATTTTGTACGAATAATAATTACTTTCCCGGCCGACCGGGAAAGTTATATTATATTTCATAGTCATATCATAGTATAATTATTATTCATACAACATATAAAACAATAATTACTTTCAGGAGCGCCCGAAGAACGATTCCCAGGAAAAACTGACACACAGAGCACACAGTCCTACCCGGGCTCGAACTTCTTCTTGGAGGTTACCGGATGGGTGCTGACCCGTGATTTGGGCGGACCCTAGAACCAATGGGTCGTAAAGGCACAACTGCACAGGGCCCTTTAGCTCCCATTAGTGTGATAATACAAGATACTTTTTACTTTTAGCAAATATATTCCGATATATTTGATATATTGCGGTGACGATTTGACGTCTATGCAGCACCAGCCACAGGCGGGCGCACTGCGCACTTTACACGTTGCCAGTAATGTTTTTATAGCATCGTAAAGCAGTCTAAATTTCGAATTTTTATATTCGCTCGTTCACATGCAATACACGTATAAAAGGAATTCTAAAAACAGTCGACGCTTTGAAGACTTTTAAAAGGTAAACAATCTTTTCTTAAAGAGAGTTCGTCGCCGCCACAAAAGGAAATTAGGGAGGGGGCTGGGAGGGGGGGGGGGGGGAATCGCACGGCCGCTTGTTGCGGCCGCAAAGTTTCAAATTTCATCGTCCCATATACAGGGTCAACGGAGAGACAAAGGCACCTTTCTCGAGGGTTAATTAAATCTCCCGTTTACCCAGAAGAAGAACCCATACCATCGCGATAAAACGGTATAATATTACTTTCCTGGCAAGGAAAGTATTTTGAACCCACTTCTGTGTATCTGTGTGTGTGTGTGTGTGTGTGTGTGTGTATGTGTGTGTGTGTGTGTGTGTGTGTGTGTGTGTGTGTGTGTGTTTGTGTGTATTCCTCCAAGATAGCGCCCAAACGCTTCATACGATTGATCCGATCTTGCACGCAAGCATCATTTGGTTATGGCAAGAGTTGAAAAGATTGTGGCTGAAATTGGTGCACCAGATGCCGCGCTAGCCATACGTCAATCTCGAAATAATGGACTTAGAGACTTAAAATTCGGTACACAGGTGCCTTGTTTGGAATACTTCATATAAAAGCGACACAAATAATATTTAAAGTCCGCCTTACAAATGAATTGATAATTGCGTTTGGTACCGCGCGAAACACGTTCGAAATTTAAATCTTCATTGCATTGTGTCGGTCGTTCGAAATTCAAATGTTTAACGGCGAATTTTAAGGCGACGCGCATTTGCAATTCGATTTTTAAATTGAATGAGATGATGTCCTTGGCTAATTGCCGGAAAATCTTAGGGTAGGTAACTCAACCGATTTTTTTATTATTTCGTGTATTAGTTTTAGGCTATTGATTTCTTTGTTTTTTTTTTTGTTTCATTATTATTTTTGATCATTTGCTTTTTAAACGTTTATTATTGTGACATATCGAACTTTATTTGCAATTTTGGATGAATAAGAGACTATTTATTGACTATATAGTGCTCAATATCGATATCGTTAGATCGTAAACCACAGGCAATGATAACAGCGAAAACGGTTCGTTACGAATACCTGCCGATGATGTACACAGAACTCGGCTACGTGAAAGGGGTATTTGAAATATAACAAGCAAAACAATTACTACGGCGATAGAACTTTTGAATTTATTATTCCAAAATTAGTCAACCACTTTTCAATAAAATTAAATAACTCAAACAGCGAATACTTACTTAAGAAAACATTGAAACTTAAACTACTAAGCAACCTAAATAATGACTTACCCAGGCGAGCTATTTGAAATAATATTTATTATATATATATATATATATATATATATATATATATATATATATATATATATATATATATATATATATATATATATATATATATATATATATATATATATATATATATATATATATATATATATATATATATATATATATATATATATATATATATATATATATATATATATATATATATATATATATATATATATATATATATATATATATATATATATATATATATATATATATATATATATATATATATATATATATATATATATATATATATATATATATATATATATATATATATATATATATATATATACTATGACAGCGAAATGAAAAACTATATTAGGCTAAATTAGCATAAATATGTAAAAGCAATAGCATAACTATGTAGGTACCTACAATAAGTGCATATAATTAGGGTAAATCAAGCTAGTTAGTTAGGTTATGTTAGGGCGTAAGAACATACATCTAGTGTAAATCATTCGATTTGTGTAATGATTTATTATTGTAATCGTTTAATTAAACAAAGTAAGTACACTTATTTAGAGATAAGAGATAAAGTATTTATTTCCAATACAACCATAACAATTGTGTAGGAATGACATTAATTAATCTTAAACTAGTTACTCAATTTAGCCAAGAGATGATACACAATATATAACTTTAAACTTACCAATTTACAAAAACAAAGACTATATCATAACAGTTTACAACAAAATAATTGACAATAAATAATATGTATTAGATTAAATGGGTAGATACGATGCTATGTATTTTCAAAATATTTTAAGAAGTTGTTATGAGCATACATGTTGATTTTAAGCAGATAGACTCGGATGGATCTCTTGAAAATGGCAATGTTTTTAATCGCTTTTAATCTTTCAGGCAATTTAATAAAAAGTTTGAGGCCTAAGTATCGACTGGTCGCCTGGAACTTGGCAGTTCGTGCTACGAACGGTTGGAGATACTGGGTTTTATTCCTGGTGTCATGCCGATGAACTTCCTCGTGGAATATGGCCGAGCTCTTATTGCAATAGAATTCGCAAAGAGCTTCTTGAGCAAAAATCGCATATACGGTCAATATCCCTAGTTTTTGGAAGTGTTTACGACATGACTGCAGTGGACGTATGGCTCTTTCTGGAGAGTGAATATAGGAGATAATTCTGGAGATAGGACGATCCAATATCGTTAAAACTTCCTGAGATGACAGGTTCGCCCGTTGTAGTTGACAGCTCTGGCATTGAGCAACCCAATTGTATAATCAATGCTATTACTTTGAAGCTTTGGGTGTACTGTTTATTTATACTTATGAAAGATCCTCTCTATCTATCCTCCCTCCATGGTGCATGAGTGCCTGAGCCGGTGACTAAATAGATAGACCTATAAATTCAAGTGCCTAAATACCCCAAGACGCGGCAGCTGCGGTCAAAATCTCATTTCACTTCCGGGATAGTTTTCGCCGTAGCAATTTAGGAGGAACTTCTCCTTGGCGATTCTCGCCTCGCGTCCGCCATTTGTATGATAATGGCATTAAAAATAAATTATTCAATAGCACTCTCCAATGGATGTGAGAAAATAACATTTTCTACAATTTATATTTTTTTCTGAATGTTTTTTTGTCATTTTATCAGCAGCATCATTGGCTGTTATGTTTGACTCTTCAGGGACTTTAAAAAAAAAACCTGTATACCCCTTTCGGCAACGGCCCACCTTAATGTCTAACGACAATGTGAGAAGCTTCCTATTCGCGATCGAAGAAATTTGCATACGTTGTTGCATACGCTACTCTACAACATACCCAATAACCCCACATCGCCCTCCTATCTCAAGGAGATATTCCACCCTTTGGGAGGAATCGGTCTTCCACTTCGATCAAGCCGGGATTACACACTCGCTATTCCGTTACATCATTCTTCTGTTTACACGCACTCTTTTACGGTCCATTCTGCTCGTTTATGGAATCAGCTCCCTCACCCTATCAGGCATGCACCTTCGTTGCACACTTTCAAAAAGTTGTTGAAGAAACATTTATTTTCACACAGCCACTAATCAAATACCTCATCCTGTCCTCTCCTTTATCCTTCCCTGGGCAACCTTAGCATAAGTTATTGACATATCACTTCTGTGTGGGTGATTGTACGGTGACAATCAAGAGTTAGCTTATCAAATGGTTGACTGTAAGATATCACTATAGCGATAAGTCCGCCATTTGTGCATAAATTGTCTTTTTTATATAGCACAATAAAGTTATTATATTCCATTAAAGGCAGGCGGATTTTTATAACTTCACGTGATAGTACACAGGCGGTCACCCATCCAAGTAGTGACGCTGCTTAACTTCGGTAATCTGACGGATACCAGCGTTTTAACGCGGCTACAGACGTTACTTACAGAGAGCTCTTGTGACGCGATGACTCCATCGTTCTTCGTAAAACTAGAGTTAAATTTAATTTGATTTCATTAGCTTTAATAATGAGGACGGATGCCACATTTAACGACTAGTGTCGACCCGGGCAGATTTAACGACTAGTGTCATTTTCGACCCAAGCTTTAAACACAATGTTGCACAATGAACTCATTACCCCACCCACCCACGATGAAACCATTTATTCAAAAACATAAACCCTTCGGCTACGTAACGACCAAATTTGGTTGGTTGCACATCAGAACTCCGTTGACTACGTAATGACCAATATTGGCGGCTTGCTCCCGGAGCGCACATTAATATTATTTTCTAATTCGAACGCATCCTAAAGTCCATACCAAATGTCTTATTATTACCATAGACTCACTGACGGCTGCTAGAATAATTTAGCGCCTCATTTCGCGGATATTTCTGGTAAAATCCATTGTCAATTTTTTGACATCATCATTTTTTTTTCTCGAGAAATCATCAAAATTTTTATTGGTTTTTATGAGCTAATATCTAAATAGATTTGTATGTAAATAAGCAAAACGAAATATTACTTTTGGTAGAGAATCTAATCAATATCACGATAGTATTTATAATTTATAAATAGGGTTCCGTATTTTTCCGTAAGACAAGTACAAGTTTGAAATGCCGAGTTTTTTTTCACGTTTTCGACTTTCTCATATTTATTCATAATTACATAATTGTTTTACAAAATGAGATTTCAATATCAATTTCAATGTGATCATTGCACAGTTATTCTTTTTATGATTGCTATAGTAGTTCCATAGTTATAGTACTTTTTGTCGAGCGCGGCGATATTGCAAGAAATTCCAATAAATTGCTGCGGTCTGCCATGAAATTATGCCGCTACTCGAAGGGTTAATATAGTTGCATAAAACGAAATACATTTTTTACGTTCAACACGTACACTGAACAATAATACAACATGTAATAGAAAACTATACTGCTAGTAAATTACATAAAATAAATAAACAGCCCCTGTTATATAATAAACAGCCGACCGATATGACGAGACATTTCGAAGACCCCTAATTTATTTTTCTATAGAGGGGAGTCAAGGCATTGCTTATGTCGTTTGTATACAGGTGAGTTTTTAGTGACATCCTTAAAATCGGTGAATCAGTACGAGCGAATAAGCAACTTTTAGCAACAAATTGTTGAATCAAATAATATAATAAAATTATTTTAAAATTACATTTTATTCGAAATTATTTACAACATTTTGAGAATCGATCAGTTGTTCGATTTGAACTTGGTAATAGATCGAGGTCGTTGAACTCGGTGGCATTGAATAGCGTTCAATACCACAATAATTGCCAAGCAAGGCCACAGATGGCTCTGCGCTGTTACTTCTCAAAAGATATATTTGGAATATTTGAGACATTTACCACCACAAATTAAATCTTTTATTAAACAGAATGGATTTTTTTATTTGAAATAGTGCCTAAACATTACAGTGCCTTGATATTATAAATAAAACAGTGCCTAAACTATACCTAATAGTTGACAAACAGTTTTTTTATTATATTTTACTATTGCCATCTATCGGTAATTTACGCGACTATTGTGATATGTAATTGTAAGCTCATCGAAAGCAATCATTCAAACCGTTAGATGGTGTTTTTTAAATGATTTATTTTAAATTACTGCTTATTCAACTATTATTTAAATTTTAGGCTCTGTCTTATTTGTAATGCCTGTTCCATTTAAAAAAAACGGTTTAATAAGTGGCGGTAAATGTCTTAAATATTCAAAATACATTGATCAATAATAACAGTGCAGCGCCATCTGTAAACTAGCTTCACAACTATTGTGTTATTGAACGCCATTCAATGCCACCGAGTTCAACAACCTTGATCCATTAGCAAGGCCAATTAAAGCATGTGATCGATTCTCAAACTGTTGTAAATCATTTGGAATAACATTTAATTTTAAAAGTATTTAATTATATTATTTTATTCAACTATTTGTGGTCAAAACTTGCTTATTTGCTCGAACTGGTTCACCTATTTCAAGGATGTCACTAATTTAAGCTCAACCTGTATATAATACATAGTTAGTTGAGCCCATTTTCCCGAAAGTGGGATGTCTTATCACCATAATGTCTCATACCACGTTATAATAACGTTTTAATTAGTCTAAAAATAAACATTTATATTATAATATAATTTGTTTTATTCATCGTTTTACAAGGAGTAAAAAGACAGCTTCTTTGACAATATCCATTCATTCATTTCTTGACGTGGCGTAGTGCGTTAAGAAAGTCTCGTCATGTTAAAAATCATAATATCGTCAGACCTTCTTTTCAGCATAACGAGTCGTGTTTCAGCAGCAATAAATCACTGGACAAAAACTCGACAGTGACAGCTTTAGCGGCTATTATTTTCGCCAATTTATGTGCAGGCGCTAGGAAATTAAAGGGAAAGACGCTATATGCTATTTGAAATACAAGTTTTTTATTCATACTTATATAGAAAATATGTATTTGGTTCCGCACTCTCTTGGTCAGATAGTTTACAAATGCATTTAACGCAGATATCTATCAATTATCGCCCCAAGATATTTACTGTCTAAAGTCGGGCAGTGATATAAAGTATTTTTACAGTCGTGGTTTATTATATTCATCTGTACATTGGGTTTAATATATCCATCTGTACATCTGTAGATAGGGAGCTATTGGGCCCTTGCTGAGTAGGCCACGAAGACCCATTCTGTTCAGGGTTGATCACACTCACGGGTCGACGCATGAAGTGCAAGCCCGGGTAGGACTCTGGCCTTTGGGCTAGGTTCCCCTAGGAATCAATCTTCTGGCGCTCCTGGACGGTCTGCGCACCGTGCGACGTAAGCCAATGACTGTGCACTCTGACTAACAGTCGGGGGAGTCTGGAAGCAGTACTGTTTCCTATAGAGCGGGGGTGGTTGCGGACCTTACGGCGACTGCTCTTGAAACGACCATCGGCTACCCGATCCTGGGTGAACAGGCGGGCAAAGTATGCCGTGGTGCGCGATAGATTCGGTATACACCGTTTCAAAGCTTCGTAAGGGAGAGGACCGCGCAAGCGACCTCGAACTCGTAATCAATCGAGAGACCGGAGTAATCTGGTCGCAATTGGAAGTAAGGGCGTGATTGTAAGCCCGCTGGGTAACACACCTATTTATCTCGCGGTTAAGGCGTTGGCCACTTACGGGCATGTGGCGGAGCTTGACGGTGGATTGTTTTGTCGAAGTCTTTTGCGTTCACTTCACGGGAGAGAGAACGATTAATCGTTGAAACTTTCTGAGGTGACGGGTTCGCCCGTTGTAGTTGACAACTCTAGTTGTCCCCTTTTATTTACTATTATTTACTATATGGAATCGGGTCGCCAACAAATGGATTTTTATTTAGTTTATTATAGTTGTTTAAGAATATTTCTTTTCCGTTTACAAATGGAATGTTTAATTACGGGAAGTAATATATTATTTTCGTTCATTCAAAAGTTCATTTATTATGATGAAAATGTCCTTGTTCATGAACCTTTTTACATACATAATATATTATCTCAAAAGTCAACGTCTTGGAAACTTCAAGTATAAGAGTACCTAGACGTTTATCATAACTAGTAATTTAACAGGCAATTTTAGAGTTGGCTTCTATCCAAACCACGCAAACTTACACTACAAGATAATCAAATGCAACGGACATACAGACAGAGAAATTATCTAATAAAATTTCGTTTGCACGCTTTCGTACGGATCTTCAAAAACATTTTTCACCGTCCCTTCCATTTTTATACTTAACTAGCTGACCTGGCGAACTTCGTACAGTCAACGAATGTCGTGTTACAGATTAGCTGAACTTAATTTATGATTTTATGAAAGTAATACAATGAATACAAAGTAAATATAAATTTCACTACTTTATTAGGATAATAACACAAAAAGAAATATAAAAGTACAAAAATTAAGTATATCAATCGCGTGTCAGCAAGACATGATTGAATTGAACCATTTACATATTGTGCAGCATGGGATGCACTCGGTTTAATTCTCTTCATTGAAGCACCTTGTGATATACGACATTTTTTGTTTTTTTATCAGGCGCAAGAACAAATAAACCGGATGATTTGCAGATACGTGAACATGCCACGTACAACTAACTATGAGAAAAACACGGATTTACATTTTGTGTGGAAAAATGTTTTTTCTTTTATTTTAATTTTTCGTCAATTTTCCAATTTTCGTTTTTAATATTTATTGTGCTATTCCGGACGGAGACAAATACAACAAATAAAAAAACATGAAAATCGGTCCAGCTGTTCTCGAGTTATAAGTGTTCGAACAAAACCGACTTTGTTTTATATATATAGATGATTATCTGAGAATGTTATATTTAAGCTTGTGTTACATTTGATTTTTTTTTCCTATAAGTTCAGTGCCGATTATTTTCAGTTATTCCTTTTATATCTTTTCTAAAACATGTTATTCAAAGCCATTTCAAAATATATATCGATGTTTTGATATCGAAAGATTGGTATTAAATTATTTCTGTCTAATTCCACCATTTTTTAAATAATATAATTTATTTTTAGATATTACAGGCGAGCCAGTGGAATGATGATACCAATTAATTAGATATTTTAAACTTAGTAAATAAGTACAAATTGACTATTTAAAACGGTTGATAATAAAAAAAAATATTTAACAAAAAATAACCATAATAAAAAAAATAAAATAATTTTTAAAAAATATCTTAAATTCTTCTTTGACACAACCGTGCACTCTAGTGGGAGTCCCGAAGTGAGCTCGCCTCAACACAGGGGTGCCTAGCAAGGCGGGCACGGCTGCTCTTTGCTTAGCATAATAGGTAGAATGATAATCATTTGCGTTTAATGTATACGCTATGTAACCTGAGCTCAGACAGACGTGTAGATAACTTTAGAAGCATACAACAGCATTTTCTTATTTGACAATTCATTTTCTGTTGTGCTCGTTTTGGCATTGAATTGCATGTGTGGCATCAAACTCGACGCTTTATGTTTAAGTAATGTTTTAAAATCCATGTACATCATCATAATTAAAGTCCAAGTTGACAACACTGTTTGGATCGTCCGCTGCGCGAAGCGGCCGCCTGGCGGCGGCGCGCACCGGGCACCAGTAATAAATCGATCCTCCGGCGGAGCGCACGTTGCTTTGCTTCCCGCTCCGTATCTTACGTAACCGCGCCGGCTGTTCTGAAATAAATCTTACGTCGCATACAAGGTGCCGTTGTTTCATTGTCCGACGTGGCCCATCGACCTATAAGTGGTGACCCCAAAAGAAAATGAGTGAAGATAAAGCCACACCCGGACAAAGCCAAAATGGCAGCGGCAAATCGGCTGACGCAACGGCCGACGTGTACCGCGTGGGCATCCGAGTACCAGCTTTCTGGCCCGAAAAACCGGCAATTTGGTTCGCGCAAATCGAAAGCCAATTCGCGATTTCGAATATCACGACAGACGCGACGAAATTTTACTACGTGGTGGCGCAACTCGACTCGCAGTACGCAGCCGAAGTGGAAGACGTCATCGTCTCACCACCAGCCACCGACAAATATCAGAAGCTAAAAAGCGAGTTAATCAAGCGGCTTTCGGCAACTCGGCAGCAAAGAGTGAAACAGCTCCTAGATAGAGAAGAATTAGGCGACCGAAAACCCTCGCAATTCCTGAGGCACCTACAACAGTTGGCAGGCCCAAACGTACCTGGAGAGTTCCTGCTGGATATATGGACCAACCGCCTACCAATCAGCATCCAGTCGATCCTCGCATCGCAAACAACACATTCTCTGGAGGTGTTGGCCGACTTGGCCGATCGCGTCTACGATGTCGTACCCAAACACCAGGTAGCATCCACATCTGCGGCTGACTCACCATTAAATGACCTCATTCGTCAGGTAAGCGAATTAACTAGGGAGATGAGGACGCTCAAAAGCCAGCTAAACAATAGGCAGTCACGATCGCAGACACGACCTGACAGTAAGTCACGCAATCGTTCCAACTCAAAGAGATCCGACTCCAACTATAAAAAATACCCCAGGTGTTGGTACCACACAAAATTTGGCGAGAGGGCAAACAAGTGCGTGAAACCCTGCGACTTTCAAGCGGGAAACGACAAGGGCAGCCGATAATGGCGACCGCCGACTGCCGCAGCACTGGTCGCATATTCGTCACCGACCGCATAACAAAGACGCAGTTTCTCGTGGATACCGGTAGCGATCTCTGCGTATTTCCAAGGTCGGCACTTACAAACCGACGACAGAAAACAAAGCACCACTTATGCGCTGCAAACGGCTCTACTATCTTTACTTACGGATACTTACACCTAAAGCTTAATTTAGGCTTGCGGCGTGATTTCAATTGGCAATTTGTTGTCGCGGACGTGACAAAGGCGATAATCGGCGTAGACTTTCTGTCATACTACAACCTCATAGTTGACTGCAGAAACCAACAGCTTCTCGATAATACGACTAGCCTCGTTACGGCGGCGTTGCCAGCTCGTCCAACTGAAGACATTTCATCGGTGAAAATTGTATCCGGTAACTCGGTGTATCACCGCATACTAGCAGAGTACCCCGACATCACGCGTCCCTCCGGAGTGCATCGAGCTCCCAAGCATAACATCCTTCACCACATTCGCACCACGTCAGGACCCCCCGCGTCTTGTTCACCTCGACGGTTGGCTCCGGACAAACTGAAGATAGCGAAGGACGAATTTGCTGCCATGTTACAGAACGGTACCGCGAGACCTTCAGATTCACCATGGTCTTCACCACTACACCTAGCACCAAAAAAAGATAACGGCTGGCGTCCTTGCGGCGATTACAGGATGCTAAATTCCAGAACGGTCCCGGATAAATATCCCATCAGACACATCCACGATTTCGCTCACAATATTTCTGGTTGTAAGGTATTCTCTACAATTGACTTGGAGAAGGCCTATAATCAGATCCCAGTCAACCCAGAAGATATTTCGAAGACCGCAATCACTACACCATTCGGAATGTACGAGTTTCCTTTCATGAATTATGGACTCCGCAACGCGGGACAAACCTTCCAGCGTTTCGTCGATGACATGATCAGGGGACTCGATTATTGCTTCGCGTATTTGGACGATTTTTTGGTCTACTCGAAAGACGAAGACTCACACAAGGAGCACCTGCGACAGATCTTCACCAGGCTAAACGACCACGGCATGGTGGTAAACACCTCTAAGTGTGTCTTCGGTGCCTCGGAGGTAACGTTTCTCGGATACAGCATATCAGAGGAAGGCACGAAGCCGCTCCCAGAAAAGGTTGACGCTATCAAAAACTTCCCAGCTCCCAAGAACGTAAAGGAGCTGCGCCGATTCCTGGGAATGATAAATTTCTATCGCAGATTTATCCCAGGCGCAGCACAATTCCAGGCTCCACTCAACACACTGTTGACCGGCTCAGTAAAAGGCTCACATCCGGTGAACTTCGGCGCCGAAGAATATGACGCTTTCGCGCGCTGCAAGGAGAGTTTATGCCAGGCTGCACTGCTAGCACATCCTAACAGTCAGGCCAAACTCGCCATAGTCACCGACGCTTCCGATACGGCCATGGGCGCAGCGTTGCAGCAACGTACAAATGGAGATTGGCAGCCGCTCGCCTTTTTCTCAAGGAAGTTATCTCCCGCTCAGAGCAAGTACTCACCATACGATCGTGAGCTCCTAGCAATATATGAAGCCATCAAATATTTCCGGCACATGGTCGACGCACGAGTCTTTACAATATACACCGACCACAAGCCAATATGTTTCGCATTCCACTCACGTAAAGACAATTGCTCACCGAGACAATTCCGGCACCTCGATTACATCTCGCAGTTTACAACGGACATCAGGCACATTTCAGGGAAAGATAACGTGGTGGCGGACACCTTGTCCCGGATTGAACACATTACACAACCGGTGGACCTGAACAAGTTAGCGCTGTCTCAAACCGAGGACACAGAGTTAAAGCAGCTACTACTCAGCGACACCTCCTTATGCCTGAAGAAGATCAAGTTACCGGGAACACACTCCGAATTGTACGTCGACGAAAGCGGCAAGACGCCGCGACCGTACGTCTCAAAAGACTTGCGACGGCAGGTATTTGAAAGCCTCCACTCCCTTAGTCACCCAGGTGCGAACGCCTCTACCAAGCTGCTGACAGATCGCTACGTATGGCCAAGTATGAAAAAGGACTGCCGAGAGTGGGCGCGAGCGTGTTTGGCATGCCAGCGTACTAAAATTACACGCCACGTCTCATCACCACTGGGCACGTACAGACTTCCCAGAGCAAGGTTTATGAATATTCATATAGACCTAATAGGTCCTATGCCAGCGTCTCAAGGATACAAATATTGCCTCACAGTCGTCGACCGATATACACGATGGCCTGAGGTAGTCCCACTGCAAGAAATCACGGCAGAAGCCGTAGCAAAAGGGTTACTCCACGGGTGGATAGCTCGCTTTGGCTGCCCCAACGATATTGTCACCGACCGCGGCAGACAATTCGAGAGCACTATGTTTAGACACCTGTCAGAATTAGTTGGGTTCCAGCACCGTCGTACAACCGCCTATCACCCGGCGTGCAACGGTCTCGTAGAGCGATTCCACCGGCAGTTAAAAGCAGCCATCACCTGCCACGCTAATAGCAGCTGGGTCGAATCCCTACCGTTGGTCCTGCTGGGGATACGCAGTGCCTACAAGGAAGATTTGAACGCTTCTACTGCCGAACTGGTATATGGGGAGCCGCTGAGACTGCCTGGAGAATTCATGGACGTTAAACCAGGAGCGGACGACACGGCGGACATGGCAGACTACATAACTCGACTCCGTAAGTTCGCACACAATTTGGCGCCAGTACCAGCCACTCGTCATACTAACAGGAGATCTGTCTTCGTATTCAAAGACCTCAGCACGACGAGTCACGTATTCCTGAGAGATGACACCTGTCATCCCCCACTACAACCAGCCTATACAGGGCCATACGAAGTAAGGCAAAGAGGAGATAAAGTTTTCAAACTCATAATAAACGGCAAAGACGTTACAGTATCTATCGACCGTGTAAAACCAGCCTACATACTGGACGACGCCGCAACCACTCCTGCTAATCACACCACGCCAAACGTAATCCCAATCCCGAAAACAGAGGACACTGCTAAAAGGACGCGCTCAGGACGTGAAGTTCGTATACCTAGCTATTATCGCCCTTGACGGTCTCAGGAGGGGAGTGATGTGGCATCAAACTCGACGTTTTATGTTTAAGTAATGTTTTAAAATCCATGTACATCATCATAATTAAAGTCCAAGTTGACAACACTGTTTGGATCGTCCGCTGCGCGAAGCGGCCGCCTGGCGGCGGCGCGCACCGGGCACCAGTAATAAATCGATCCTCCGGCGGAGCGCACGTTGCTTTGCTTCCCGCTCCGTATCTTACGTAACCGCGCCGGCTGTTCTGAAATAAATCTTACGTCGCATACAAGGTGCCGTTGTTTCATTGTCCGACGTGGCCCATCGACCTATACATGCATTTGAATGTATATGTAATTAATATTAAATTTAAAAAATATGTTACGATAACAGGGAATTATGAGAGACGTAAAGTCATGCTTCATCGCCATAAATGTTACACCACAATTCAGATAATAAAAATATTTCTATTTCTATTTTTAATTAAATTAAAATAAAGAAAATAATGTCAGTTACTACAAAATTAGTATGTCACCAAGCTTAGTAGGTAGGTACAATTGATCAAACATTACGTTGAATAAAATTATTTTTTGTAATAAAGCTCGTTACGCCTAAACGGAGGCCAGCGATCAATGTCTTCTTCAGGAAGGAAATGGCTGGAAGTCGATATAGGCAAAATAACGTTGACTTAGTGCTTCCGGGAAAACTGCGTTCCCCATCGTCTTAGATGAAACTACACAAGATACGAATTATCGCTCGGTTTATCAATGACGATGCCCCTATATGTTTCGGTATTTATTCAAAGTATTTTTTTATTTAAGAATTAATTATTATAAAACATGATGAAATTTTCAACTACTAAAAAGAGTGACAAAAATATTACGATTAAAATGGAATCAGAAAACATAAATATTGTCAGAAATACTAAATTCTTAGGGATCACTTTAGATGAAAATTTAAACTGGAATCAACATATCGATAATTTGTGTGCAACTTTGTCATCGACAGCCTATGCTATAAGAAAGGTGCAATTTCTGGCTGGCGAACGTGCAGCGATCAGTGTGTATCACTCCTGCTTCCATTCAAAGATGTCTTATGCGATACTACTATGGGGTAATGCAACCGATACCCATCGCGTTTTTGTGCTACAAAAGCAAGCCGTTAGGACAATTTTTGGTGTAAGCAGAGAAACACATTGCGCCCCTTTTTTTATTAAAGGTGGTATCCTTACCATGTCGTCTATATCAGTGTCTTTTATACGCCAAAGAGAATGTTTTAAATTGCGAGCTTCACTCCACTCGGCATAGCCATAATACGCGACATAAGAACAATGTGTTATTGCCTAGAGTACGCTTGACTAAATATTAAAAAACATTTTTATATATTAGTTTTAAATTGTTCAATGCTTTGCCATCATCAACGAAAAGACTTGAGATGGCAACATATAAAATCTGCTTGAAAAATCAGTTAGTCAAACATGCCCTTTACAAACTGGACGACTTTTATGATATAGCGTCCACAATTGCTTGATTATAAATAACCATATTATGACTATACTTTCGAACTAAGTTTTAGATTTTATTGACATTGTTTTTAATTACGCATGTTTCAGATTTTTTCTTTCTATGGTATTGATTATTATTTGTTTGATTATTGATTATTTTGTAAATTTGACTATTTTTAAGTAATCACCGCTGATTAGAATTATTTTTTTCCCTTTTAATTAATCAAAGCGGTTTTATCATCCGGTAAATTATGATTGTAAAATTTGACATGTTCCTCAGTATTGTGAAATGCTTTTATGGAATGAATAAATGATGATGATGATGATGATGATGATTGATTTTGCTTACAAAAATAACAGAAACCAGATGGAAAAACCATCACCCAACTGGGACTAGCACATTCTAGGGTGGATAGGGCTCTAACAAAACAAGTTTTAGTAAAATGATTATAAAACTAAGTTGCCTTAAAGTGCGGTCCTTAAAAAACATAAATCGCAATTACATTATAAAATCGACATCAAATTATAACATCGGTATTACAAGATAGGTTTAGTAGTATTCTTTTAAATTACAATATTCTGCTATGTATGCTATGTGAATTTGAGGAATATTTTATATACCTTATGGATAATACGTAATATATGATTTCTAGATAATGCAGCGCTTTGAAACTTTAGATCAAATAAGTTAATTGTAAAAACACATTTTTAATAACAAGCTTTTATTAAAAAATGTATGTACCGGCCAACCCTGAGTGCAGCAGCCATGTCATAGTGGAACTTAGAATGGACTATCATAATTGAATGCTATACAGAATTTCGTGTTTGTATTGTTAACCGTTGAAGGGGAGCTAATGGGCCCATGATAAGGTGGCCACGATGACCCATGTGTTCAGGGTCGGTCACACTCACGGGTCAACACCCATCCGATGGCCTCCACGCATGGGGTGCGAACCTGGGTAGGACACTGGGTCAACCAGTCTCCCCTGGGAATCAAACCTCTGGCGCTCCTGGACGGTCTGCGCACCGAGCGGCGCAAGCCAATCGTCTGTGCTCTCCGACTAACAATCGGGGGAGTCTGGGAACTGTATTGTTTCCTATAGAGCGGGGGTGGTTGTCTACCTTACGGCGACTGCTCTTGAAATGACCATTGGCCATCCGATCCCGGTTCAGAGTCGGGCAAAGGACGCCTTGGTCCGCGATAGATTCGGTTCACACCGTTTCACCGATTCGTAAGGGAGAGGACCGCGCTAGCGACCTCGAACTCGGAACCAGTCGAGAGACCGGAGAAATCTGGTCACAATTGGAAGCAAGGGCGCGAGGGTCGGCCCGCCAGGTAACACTGGCTATCTCGCGGTAAGGCGTTGGCTTCTTGCGGGTTGTGACGTAGCTGGACGTTGGATTTGTTATGTCGAAAGTCTTCTACGTTCACTGCAGGGCGACAGAACGAGAAAATCGTTAAAACGTCCTGTGGTGACGGGCTCGCCCGTTGTAGTAGACACCGCAAGTTGTTAACCGTTGAAGGGTTAGAAGCCAACCCTTGGTGCAATAGCGGTGAAAGTTAGAATGGGCTGTCATAATTTGTACTTGCTGCGTATACAAAATTTCGTTTTGGTTCTGTTTACCGTTGAGGAGTCTCCTCATTGGAAGCCTGCCCTGGGTGCAGCAGCCCTGTCGCCTTCAAACTTAGAATGGGCTATCATAGTTTAATGCGTATACAAAATTTCGTTTCTATGCTATTGACCATTATGGAGTCCCCTCGCCGGGAGCCAACCCTGAGTGAAGCAGCCATGTCATGGTAAAATTTAGAACGGGCTATCATAATTGAATGCATATACCAAATTGTGTGTCCCTGCTGTCGACCGTGAAACAGTATCCACATCCTGGGTGTAGAATCAGGTCATCCCATAAAAATGCATTATCATCGGAACTGAATCGACATGTGAAATTTCAACTTCATAGGATAAGAGGAAGTGGTTCCAATTCAACTTGCAAAATGTGACTTAAACAAACTAACAATCTAACAAACATTGCAAGGTAAATAAAAGCTTGTCAAAAGGTATCATTACTTTTGAAAAAATCGGTTGTGTTACCCCAAGACTTTCCCGGCAAGTATCCAAGGAGTGATTTCATCTGAATATTAATTTCACATCGATGAGCGCCCTCTCTCGGCCGTCGGACGCACCCGTTTGGGTTCCGTTGCGATGCCTCAGGCGGCGCAGTTCCGTTATCGGCTAAGGGCGGTATCAAGCCGAGCGCAAACAGGTAGCGTTAATATATTAGGCGGGTGGGCAGGGTGCGAGGAAAAGGGCCCGGCGGCCCCTACACCCGTCGGGCCAAGACCGCCTCCCGGGCAACAAAAATCATATAACCGACGAAAGACGACATGGTGCGAGAATCATTTAACGTATGGCGGAATTTCAATGTTATTAGTGCAGCTTGTATATGAGATATATTAACCAAAATTTCACAATATGGTTTCGATCCAACAGGGCATCTATGTACCAAATTTCAAGGAGAAGCATAAGTGTAATAATTCAAGATTGATATATGACTTTGCAGAAAAGTGCATTAAGAGCAATTGCAGGAGTATGGCCGTGACACGCACTGCGAACCATATTTTCTTAAGTACAAAATACTGACTTTTACGTCTCAATATATTTTACAATGTCTACTATATGCTAAATCAAATATTAACGAACAAGAGGTAAACGGGAATATGCACTCCCACAATACATGCAGACGTGATGACGTTATCCTGCCTAAAGTACGCCTTACGCAGACACAAAAGTCCTTTGGATATTTGAGCTATAAGCTCTTTAACCAGCTACCACTCTCCACAAGAAAGATGGAAACAAAGGTGTTTAAAAGATTTATTAAACAAAAGCTACAATCCACACATGCTTTCTATAAGCTGGGTGATTTTTTTGGGCATGCCAATTCCTTCAAATGGGAATAACATTAATATGTAACTTTCAGGTACCTCATTTTTGTTCTTATTGTTTAATAATAATATTATGAATTTAATCTTTAATATGTAGACTACAATGTGTAATGTAACATACCTGATCATATACATACGTTGTTTTTTCCAATTTTGTTTTGATACTACCTATTGTGTGATTATGTTTTGTATAAAGTGCTTGATGACTATTAATATTCTTATAATAATTATCTATTTTATATGTATACTCATGTACATGAATTCAGCTCTATTTTTTTTTATTTGTCTGCCGTGTAAAGCCGACTTTAGTCAACGCTATTGTCGAATTAATATTTATGCTTTAATCGTTTTATATCAACATTTAAACTGACGAATTCTAATATGCGATAATTAGCTTTAATTCATAATTCATGCTTTTATTGTATATTCTGAATAAATAAATTGAATTCTGAATACTGAATACTACAATACTAGTGCGTACTTTAGTGGATCGATTTCAACCACAATCTTTTCAACTCTTGCCATGACCATATGATACCTGTATACCAAACTTCAGCTCAATCGTATTAAGCGTTTAGACGCTATCGTAGGTATATACACAAACAGACACATAGATAGACAGTCATGCAGAAAAACAGACATACTTTAATCTGTAAATTGACCTAATCGTCTCAGGGGGGCTCAAAATGGATATTTCCGTCTTCACCTCGAAAAAAAAGTATGCGTTCACAATACTTTCCTCCTGGTCAGTTGGTGAGCCGGGAAAGTCAAATGTCACTCAGAGGGCAAGTGTACATATTTCTACCCCAAAACATTACAAACCTTGTCTTTGTAAAACGAACGTGGCAACCGAAACTTGTAGTTTAGTCTGGTCGAGATGAGGCAGTCTCTAATGTTGACTATCGTTGTGATTTAGTGGCAATCCGTGGATATGTCTTTAGATTGTTTGTTGGTTGAGATTGATCTGCTGTATTCAGAACATGTGTGTAACCAGGCATTTTTTTGGCCGATGCTGACGGTGGGGCGTCTTTGCGTTTCACGTTTAGTGTGGCCGTTTAGTCTCTTCTGTCGAGTACCTCGATTGTCCAGTATATGGTTGCTGTAACGCGCTACTTAATGCATCTTCCTTCTATTTTCCCGGCCCACCAACTAACAAAGAGGGATAGTGATGCGAACGTGCTATTTTTTCGAGATTAAGACGGAAAATCGATTTTGA
Organism: Micropterix aruncella; assembly: GCA_944548615.1. Lineage (NCBI taxonomy): Eukaryota > Metazoa > Arthropoda > Insecta > Lepidoptera > Micropterigidae > Micropterix > Micropterix aruncella. The sequence goes on from OX155957.1 coordinate 21,033,804, forward strand.
GCCCTCCTGAGACGATTAAGACTATTTCCAGACGGAAATTTGTCTGTTTGTCTGCCTGTGTGTATGTGTGTTTGTGTTTGTGTGTGTGTGTTTGTATTCCTTCACGATAGCGTTAGAACGCTTAATCCGATTGAACTGAAATTTATCATGTAGGCAAGAATTGAAATGGTTGTGGTTGAAATCGGTCCACTAGGGGGCATATTAGTCATATTTAAATCACGGAATATTGGACTAACAGATTTGAATGATTTTTCGCCGGTCAGTATATTTGCGTAAGCGATTGAATCGAACGTGTTTCATGCATTGCATTCTCATTATCCGCGCTCGTCGCCGCCAATATATTTGATTTCTCAGTTTATTTGATTATATTTGTTTCATTGCCGTACTGTGTGAGTTCCTCCTGTGATAAATTGACATCACGCTCAAATCCTTTCAAAGGTCCTTAACTATCTGCGAAAGTTTTGGGTGAAATCCTTAAAGTCATATAAAGACTTTAAGGATTTTCTTCTTTCAGTTAATGCTCAATATAAGTCGATAAGCCATTAAGGACTCATGCTGTTATTTTAATGATTGCAGCCTCCGATACACACATTTATATATTTATTATTTTTTTATTAGTTTCAAATATTATTCAAGAGCATTACAGATGAATCCAATTCGCCCCTGAATATTAAAGCTAGAGTGTAAGTCTAAAAATAAATGACTGACATAACTAAATTAATGCTAACATTGAACAAGAAAAAAACATAAAAATATAAAGCTAAATAAAAGACAGATTATTATAAACATGAGATAGCAGGGAGTTGCCTTTTTAGCTACCAAAGGGATATACAAAAGATGTCTATTTCTGTGGGTAAGAAATTAAGAAGAGCTATAACCCTTCCCACTAGCCTGTCTACAAAAATATTTGTACGATGGTACGGCACATTAAACAATAAATGCGATCTCCTCGCTGTGTAATTTACCGGTACGTACAATTCAAACTTACATAGTATCTCTGGCAAATAAATAGTTCCTTAAATTAATTTATATGCAAATATAATTAGGGAAATATATCGACGCGTTTCAAGACTGTTGTATCCTACCTACATGAGCGATACAAACGACCTTTACCGAATACCAACGACAGAAAACATAAATTATACTGCTAATGAATACCTTACTTTAATATAAATAGCCACAATATGGTATAAACCCAATCGATGACGTATTTACCGAAATATTTCTGGTATGTATTCAGTTTAGCAGAGCAACGCATCGTTTATAGACGGAAATTTATCAGTCACTGGAATGCTGTTTCAGTGACCTAGAATATGCCTTAACCAGGGGTCGGCAAGAGTTTAGGGCAAAAGAGCTAATAAAATAGGAAAGGGGAAAGAACTAGGGTTGTTAGGACAGCTAAACGGTGAAAGTAGCTGATTCCATCAGCGATATAATTTTATGTATATTAATATTTATTACCGAAATTAAACTTTAAAAATTAAACATATAGTACAGTACTATCTAAATAGGCCGAAGCCAGTACGATTGATAATTTACCGTTTTTTTTTAATTCATAGACTAATAGCTTACATTCTGTCTCTCCGTATTATTTCTATGATTTAAGCAGCCTATATAAAAATCAATAGGTGGCACTAAAAATTGAATATTTTTATTGTTATCGTTGGTTAATTTATTGGGTTTTTATAATCGACACAACGGGAGAACCCGTCACCTCAGGAAGTTTTAACGATATTGGATCGTTCTGTCTTCCGTGAGGTGAGCGCAGATGACTTGGGACGAAACACAATTCACTGTCTTGTTACGCTACTCGCCCCTCAGAGGCCAACGCCTTACGGCGAGGCACCGGGAAAGGTATCCAGGGGGTAGCCTCGCCCCCTGATTATCAGTTTGAAAGGATATCTCCGTCTGGAACTAACCTTCAGAATACCTCCTGCCTCCTGACTTTTTACAGGATCGAGGTCGCTTGCGCGGTCCTCTCTCTTATGAAGCGGTGATATGTGTCTACCGAATCTAAGGCGCACCACGGCCTCCTTTGCCCGGCTTATTCACCTGGGATCGGGTGGCCGAATGGTCGTTTCAAGAGCAGTTGCCATAAGGTTATCAATTACGCCCGCTATATAGGAAAGATTACTGTTCATAGAATCCCCCGTCTGTTAGTCGGAATGCACAATCGATAGGCTAACGCGGCACGGTGCGGAGCGCCCGAAGGTTGACTCCTAGCGGAGACTGTCCCGCAGGCCAGCGTCCTACCCTGGCTCTCCCTTCTGCGTAAAGGCCGCCAGATGGGTGTTAACCCGTGAGTATGACCGACCCTGAACACATGGGTCTTCGTCGCCAATCTGCAACAGGGCCCATTACCTCCCACCAAATCTACCAGTACTTCATAAAAGAACCATTCATTATCAATGTTATTCTATATGACCAAATGAATTGCTATTATTTTTGCCGTTAATTTTATCAGCACCGCCTGCGTCGAATTCGTTGTACAAGTAAATTGTGAATTTGCAATACACTTATCAAAGTAATATTTTAAAAAATGGTTATGTCACCCCAAGACTTTCCCGGCAAGCAGCCCCCCCCCCCCCACGCTCGCCGGTGACAATTATATCACATTCTATTAAAATATTAACACCTACACCCGAAAAAATGTATTATAACTAAAACAAGAAATATAGTTTAGCCATCACAATTATAAGAAATAAAAAGTCCAAAACTACCGTGTAAAATATTAAAATTGTCAACATTTCTTCGAATCGCTTATCAGTAATACCCAATCTGTGAGATACGTTTCCAATATTCACAATATCAACGAACTATGATAGATTGTAAATGTTTATATGTTTTTATTTTTGTTTCACCATTTTTCTGTGAAAATATTTTTAAACATTTAAATATTTTAGAAATATTCAGAAGGTTTTTATATTTTTTTATATTAGGATATTATTTTTTAATGATATAACTCTTTACTCTCTATCTCGGGAAATGGCCCTTATGGTAGAATTAACTTTTCCATGGGAATCTAGCAAAAAAACACGAGTACAAATTAAATATATACCATGTTGGCGCTCGTGGCCTGCCAGCCAAATCTCTCTTTCACCTTTTTAAAGACCTTGGTCTCTCCAGGAAAATAATCAACTCTGCTTTCTAGAAAAAATATTTAAAATCGCGAATTCCGGATCTCAAATTCTATGGCTTCGAAGGTAGAGTGAATGTTTGGTAAGGTGTACGCAAGTTAGTTAGTTAACGGGTTAGGGCCAGGATAGGAAACGTACCTCCAAAAATATGCGGCCTGGATGGTCTTGTTGTTCATCTCTTCTCATTCCTGGTCTGTGACAGGGATGGACAGCTGCGGCAGTATAGGATGTGGTCTTTTACTTGCAGCGTTCCACAGTCATATTTTGGATTCGCTGTATAGCCACAGAGGACGAGGTTGGCTCGGCATCTCGTCACAGTGTCATTTGGCCCGGTGGTAGAAGGACTGGCTTGGTGAGTTTAGACCCACCGTTTCCAGGGACGCCCTATTTCAGGGTCGCAGACTAGACAGTCGAAAATGTGCACAATCTTCGGAGAGGCACCTTCTATGTCCCATTTTTTGATATATTACGAGTTTATTAAGGAAAATTCAAATTAACACTTTAACAGCGGTTGATTTTTATATAGCCTGCTACGTTGCCCGCGGGCGTTTTTTTGCTTTATTGTAACGGCTAATAAAAAATAACCTGATTGGATATAGAAACAATTTGTTTTGTATCTATTACACTAACTTTTATATCTTCCGGATAAAAAATAACAATGAAAGAAATAGTATGACGTTTTGAAATTCTTTATAAAAAAGGGCATTTTTGTGAAAAAAAAGTTGTATTTAAAATAAACATACGTAATCATTGACAATAATTCTTTTTTGTTAGAATTTTTTTGAAACATGGACATATTGAGATGTCAACCACAACGGGCGAACCCGTCACCGCAGGACGTTTTAACGATTCATCGTTCTATCGACCGTGCATTGAGCGTAGAAGACTTTGGACATTACAAATCCGACGTCTAGCTACGCCACAACCCGCAAGAAGCCAACGCCTTTACCGCGAGATAGCCAGTATGTTACCTGGCGGGCCGACACTCGCGCCCTTGCTTCCAATTGTGACCAGATTTCTCCGGTCTCTCGATTGGTTCCGAGTTCGAGGTCGCTTGCGCGGTCCTCTCCCTTACGAAGCGGTGAAACGGTGTGCACCGAATCTATCGCGGACCAAGGCGTCCTTTGCCCGACTCTGAACCGGGATCGGATGGCCAATGGTTATTTCAAGAGCAGTCGCCGTAAGGTAGGCAACCACCCCCGCTCTATAGGAAACAATACAGTTCCCAGACTCCCCCGACTGTTAGTCGGAGATCACAATCGATTGGCTTGCGCCGCTCGGTGCGCAGACCGTCCAGGAGCGCCAGAGGTTTGATTCCCAGGGGAGACTGGTTGACCCAGTGTCCTACCCGGGTTCGCGCCCCATGCGTGGAGGCCATGGGATGGGTGTTGACCCGTGAGTGTGACCGACCCTGAACACATGGGTCATCGTGGCCACCTCATCATGGGCCCGTTAGCTCCCTTGAAACATGGACAGTAGAATAGCGGTAGGTATGTTGCAATAGTAAACTGTCTCCTTGCATCCTTGTTTGCCAGTTTGCACTGTCTGCGCAAACTGCAGACTCCCGAACCAAGAACGCGGTTTTTAAACACACTGTATGAAAATCGATCACGCCCTCAGTACGTGAGTCGCGAGCTAGAGAATATTTTATATCGCGTACTGAGTACTTTCTCCGCTGATAAAGTGTTAATGCTGCTGTCAGTTAAAATTTCGAATTTAGAAAGTGTACGAATATAAAAAAGGTAGGTGTACGCTAACATGTGGCAAGACAGCTGTCCTAAACCTACCACAGACGGTCGTTAGTCCGGAATCCACCGCTCACCCCCTCAGAAGAGTAATAATAGTATTATGATGGACCCGGCTTCGGTCGGTGAATTCCATGGCAGCTCCGTTGTATTTTATTTATTGTATAGATATAAAAGAGGATTTCAAATGTACCAAAATCCCCACCTCGCTCACGAGTCGCATGTTGCCGATCCCTGATAAGATGAATCGTTCGCCTCGGGCTGTTCGGGGAATAGAAGGTTAATTTCAACAGTCTGTCATTTTCAAGACAGACTGTTTATGACGAAGTTGGAGAACGCGTGCTTATGAGAAAGGAGCTTGTCGAGGACAATGAGGTGATTGTTTATAATAGGCTCCCTTTTAATAAACACATTCACGTCAAAATCGTCATCGAAAACATTTGAATTCGCCATAAGAAATAAATACACGCATTTTTTAATACAGGATGTCTAAAAAGAGTAGCAGGATGTCTATAAGGCAAGAACTCATTGATATTATGCTTTAGTGCGAATCACTTCTCAGAAATTTTGTTGCTATGAAGTCGTTCATGGTAATTCAAGATGGTTTTGCTTGATACATCTATTATCAATAGGTACCACATTTTTTCCCGGCAGAGGGAAAGTATTCTGAACGCACTACTGTGTGTTTGTGTGTGTGTGTGTGTGTCTGTGTCTGTGTGTATGTGTGTGTGTGTGTATTCCTCTAGGATAGCGCCCAAACGCTTTATCCGGTTGAGCTGAAATTCGGCATGCAGGCATCATTTGATCATTGCAAGAGTTGAAAAGATTGTGGTTGTAATCGATCCAAAGTAATCGACCAAAGCACGCTCTAGTCATATATCAATCGCGAAATATTACACTTATACTTCTCCTTGAAATTTGGTACATAGATGCCCTGTTGGGCCGATACCATATTGTGAAATTTTGGTTGATATATCTCATATAAAAGCTGCACTAATAACATTGAAATTCCGCCATACGTTTAATGATTGTCGCGCCATGTCGTCGTTCGTCGGTTATATGATTTTTGTTGCCCGGGAGGCGGTCTTGGCCCTTGTGGTTGATACCGGTCCACCAGAGGATGCGCTAGTCATACTTCAATTATCGTTATGCCAGCCTGGGGTAACGGGTTTGTAGTCGATACCGCCTAACTGTTTTATTTGATAACTCATATATAACATACGAGTACTAGCCAAGACGAACTATGCGAATTCCAGCACTAGACTATTATTTGGAAAGCACGATTTCCAACATTATTTATTTAAAAATAAACAAAACGAGATAGAATAGAATTTGTTTACCGCTTATGCACGGTTGCTACGCCTGCTGCTACGTAAAAACCTAGTGAGGGGTACGTGTGCTACGCCTGTTACTACGTCTACTTTTTGCCTTTAGCCGGTGCGCGCCATAATCGCTTCGCATACCTTGCATACCTAGCATACGTTGGCGGGATGATAAGTGCCTAGCCTGCACTAATTGAAATAATCGAATATCTTAAAAAGATGTAAATAAGAGTTTAAATAAGAGTTTATATAAGATTTAAATAAGAGTTTTGTTACTATCGATGTTCTAAATTTGAAATCGATGGAGTGTTTTTTTTTTGAAAGGTGTCATTTAAAAATTGTAATTTTGTTTTATTCGAAATGGATAAAATTACATAAAAGCTGTAAAATATATTTTTTTATTTGAAGGGTTTGAAGGCTGTAAATATTTTTTCACGAGTTGGAAAATGTTTTGGCGAACGAACTCTTTATTATGCTACAGTCAATAACTTGGTGGTTGAGTTTAAACCAAGATGAAACCCGACCCAGAAGTCTAAAAAGTGTCACGAGGTGTTATTGGTAGATCAACGATTGAAATTATATGAAATAGCTAACATTATAGACAGACTAACGATCGGGTTCAACACATTCATATAAAAATATATCCGCCCGATAGGTGCACAAATGCTTACTCTCGATCAAAAATAATTTAAATGCAAACCTCTCAACACTGTTTTGACAGTTTTAAGAATAAAAATAATAATAAATAAATACAAACGGAGCTGCCATGGAATTCACCGACCGGAGTCGGGCCCATCATAATACAATTTTTTACACTTCTGGGGGGTGAGCAGTGGATTCCGGACTTACGAACCGGCTGTGGTAGCTTTAGGACAGCTGTCTTGCCACATGTGAGCGTTCACCTTGCCACCCATTCACTCCCCCTTCGAAGCCATAGAATTTGAGATGCGCAAATCGCAGTTTTAGATAATTTTTCTAAGAAAGAGTTGATTATTTTTCTGGAAAGGCCAAGATCTTTAAAGAGGTGAAATAGAGATTTAGCTGGCAGGCCACGAGCGCCAACTTCCACCGCGTGAAGGTGAACAGTGAAGCCGTTCCGGGTTACGGCATTTGCGAGATCATGGTATTTATTTAATTTGTACTCGTGGTCTTTTGGGATATTTGATTCCCATGGAACAGTTAATTCTACAATAAGAGCCACCTTCCGAGATAGAGAGTAAAGAGTTATATCTGGACGGAGGGCTATGCATCCGAGACTTTCAGGGAATTTATACTGCTTAGAGACCGAATCAACCTCCAGAATCCAATCTGTAGCTTTCTCGATTATTGAGAAAGGTTTTGTAGTTAAATGTTTTTTGCCTTTAGAGCCATCCCGCACAAACTGTATTGGGGGTTTGGAGGATACTGTCAAACCCTTGTTGGCACGAGCCACTGAGAGACTAATTACCTTGCGAATAACAGCGAGAACTTTGTCATGGCGGTAAGTGTACCGTCCTTGATCTAAGGCCACCTTGCAGCCAGCTAGAATGTGTCTAGCTGTGCAAGGGGTATTGCTACAGAGGGGACAAGAACTATCCTCGGCAAAGCTCCAACGAGCGAGGTTACTGGGGTCTGGAAGTGTATGCTGAAAGGCATTCAAATAAAATTTCAGCATCTCTGGCGTCCAGTCATAGAGCATTACCTTCCAGTGCATTGGAGGCGGAATGCAAAAGTCCCCAATTGTTGTCCAATCATTCTGGCATTGAAGGCCAATAGCATGAGCCATACTCTTGCTGTCGTAATCTCCCCGCAAAAGAGACTTCTTCAAGTCCACGTCGCTCGTGGTTGTACTGCCATACCCCAGACCAGTGCCATTCTGGCTGATTCCAGTAAGGAACTTTTTGTGGAAGTCTACGCGGGCTTGTAGATCATTTGAATCACTACGGCCACTTATTACGTGCTTCGATATTGCCGGATCTTTAGAATTGCACAGAATCGAATTTTTGGTTATTCTGGAGTTGGCGTAGAGCAGAGAGGGCAGTTTAAGCGCTAGCCCAAAATTTTGTTTGGACCTGAAGAGAGTCGAGGGGTCAGCTGGTTTGGCTAAGGACAGCCAGGATTTTAAACTAGCTGTCACCAGCGCATCTAGACGGGACAGTTGGGTTTTGGTAAAATCGTAAATAAGAAAGGGCCATGACAAATGTGACGTTAGATAATTGTCATAGATCCAGGCCTTACGAGGGCCAGAAATTAGCAAGTCATCTATTTTCGCCAGGCAACTTTTGAAATGCTCTATAACATGATCGCCCGAGACGTCTTTTCCCTGATGGGTGATTTTTCTGCCGAGAAATTTGAAATGATTGTTTGGGTCTATAAGGGAGATATTAGAGCCCTTATAGACCAATTTGGGGTCATAGGATGTAAATTTTGTGCCCATGCGGGCGAGTCCAAGGCAAAAACATTTGGAGGGCTTCACTTTTATACAGCCTGACCAGTCGCAGAAAAGCTCCACTTTCTGTAATAGCAGGGAAAGCTGCTTAGGGCTTCTGGTGATGAAAGTTAGGTCGTCGGCAAAAGCGAGGCACGACGAGGTGTATTGGCCGTCTGTTTTAAAACGGTAGCCCCACTTCCTGTCAAACTGGGTCAGGCTTTCCAGCAGTATATTAAAAACTATATTAAAAATCGTCGGGGAGAGGCAACAGCCCTGAAATAGTCCAATTGAATATGGTATAGAGCGGGTAGTCCATTCTTGCGTTTTAACATGGAAAGTCAGACAGTTGTAGTAGGAGGCTACAATGTCACGCACGACTGGTGGGAAGTTGTACCAGCGGAGTGCAAAGTGGAGGAGACTGTGTCGGACTGACCCAAAGGCATTCTCTAGGTCGAGCCAGCATACATTGATTTGGCGTTCGTGCTGTCTCGCATCCTTGATGGCAGCAGCCAGGAGAGAATTGTGCTCGAGGCAGCCCGAGACGCCACGCATGAAGCCTTTTTGAACTGATACTCCAAGGTACTCATTCCGGTGCATGAATTCGCTCATCCTCGTGTGGACTATGCTAAAAAAGATTTTGGCCACAGTGTCTGTGAGAGCAATGGGCCGAGCGTCCTTTGGTCCGGTGCAAACTGGGACCTTCGGAATTAAGATGACTGTCGCTCGGCCAAAATTCTGTGGGACTACACCGCTATTCCATATATTTCGGAAGATGGATCCTAAATATTGCAGAAGGCAGGGGCATTTTTTGTATACTAAATAGGGAATACCATCGGGACCCGGAGTAGAGCCCGACGGCTTCCTCTTTACTTGATTAAGAATCTCATCTAGAGATGGAGGTTGAGAAGCAAAAGCTACCGTAGGCAGGGGCGGAGGTGTAATGCCCGGCGGAGGGCTGTAATTATGGAGCCGCATTGGGTCCTCATACGTGGTCGAAAAATATTCCGTGGCCATTTCTTCCGGAATTTGGATTTTTCCCTTGGCGGCAGACAAAACCGTTTTGCTGTAGTTAAAACGGTTTTTGTCGAACCGGGCTTCCTCTTTGGATTTGTGAATTGTTTTCGGCAATTCGTAACAACAGATGAAATGTGACTCAACCAATATACACCAGAATCCAATATACACCAATATACACAATTATTCCAGTCCAGAGACGTTATTTAAGTAACCCACGTCTTCATTTCATTCTCAGTGCATTCGAGCCACATAACGCTGTCTACGGGTAAGTTGCAGTAAAGCAATGGTTGGGGCGACTTTTCAGGCTTGACTTCTAATACCATTAATTAACTCTAGTCCTAAACGAACAGCAATGTCTTTGGTCTAGTGCTGATAAGCGAAAATACTGTTTTTGTCACCCTGACTTTCACGGCAAGCTGACAAACCTCCCCCCTCCCCTACGCGTGCCAAATCCTTAACCCTCAACAACCCCGCCAACGCTACCCCTCCCAACGCTACCACGCAACGCCCCTTCCCCCTAACCACCGCTAAACCAAACCCCTCCAAGGTCAAACGAACCCCCCTTCCCCCAACCCCCAAACACCACCCCTTATAACCCCTATTACATGCTAAACACTTGGGTATCTATTAAGTCACTATATGTGAGTCACTATAAGTGAGATAGAGATAAAGCGGTACCCATGGAAGAAGAAGATTATAGGAAGAAAAAGAATATTTTCGTCCGGAACTTTATACATCCTGAGTGCTCGGTCTATTTTCTTCGAAGTTAAAGTATTCTAGACAAGAAGGGATAGGAACCCACTGAAGAAGAAGAATATATTCAACAGGAACTTTATACATCCTGAGTACTTGATCTATTTTTATCGAAGTTAAAGCATTATAGACAAGGCGGAATAGGAACCCGAAGAAGAAAAATATCGTAAGAAAAAGATTTTTTTTGATGGTTGCCAGTACGCTAAAGGAGTAACGTTCAAATACTTGCTCTCATTTATCGTGTACTCTTCCAACCAACGCCATCGTATCTCCACGAGCTTTTTGAAACGTTAAGTTTCCACGGTCTCGTACTTCGGTCAGCCTCTGACAGTTTACTAAAAAATCCGTATCATAATACTGATTTCTATTCCTACTCTTTCTGTGTCAAGACTCTGGAACGATCTACCGGCAAATATACGAAACTCGCCATCTTTACCAACATTTAGGACTCACCTCAAAGATTACTACCTTTCGAAGAAGTAACCAGTTCTTTCCTCTCTCTCTCCTCCTTCTCTCCCAATTTCCTCTCCTCGGGCATTCTTACTTTTAAATATTTTTACTGGTCTGTATTTTGTGCAGACTAACGTAATAATCTTTATTTCCAGTGATTAGGATAGTTATAACACATTGCCATGTGGCAATAAGTTAGCCTTTTTTATAATAATTAAGTGGAAATAAAGAATATATTATTATTATTACTAAGACGGTATATTCGCCAATTGAATATCCATGTAATGTAATATAATAGATGTCAAGAATTAAAAAACTATTTTTTTCTTGTTGTGCACGACACACTCACTGGGCGACGTCTTTATCGTTTGCGATCGTGGCTTTTTATTCGTGGCTGCAGGCGGTCCGGTCTGGCACATCCGACATGCGGCCAGCTTTATTGTTACTTCAATGTGTCCATAAAGAGCTTATTCCGATTGTCGACCTCTGATCCTTTCAATTCGTTTTACGACCAGCAGCCGTCGTTATGTTCGTCTCGAGAGGAGTCGACTCGCAAAATCAACCGCCGTTCACTCCGAGAATAATGCTTGCTACGAAAAAGGCTTAGGGGACTTTGGGGACCCTTGGTCATGTGGGAGGTCCAATTTAAACATCACATGTAAGCACGTTTCAACTCTGGCCAGGTTATAATAATCCTGTTATTGTTTTACAGAATCTTTGATTGTTTTTTTTTATATAAGATGATTTCACGTAATTTTACTTCATGAAATATGTCCGCTCCCCTATCAGGCTACCATAGGCTTCCGGATTATCTTTCGCTGCCACTGACCGCGAAATACTTTGTTTTTTTTTAATGTAAATATACATTCTTACGAAATAGACACGAATCTTTAGGGTACCAATAGGGTGCGGATGATTAGTGAGTGGATGAAGCAAATTTGGTCTATAGTGTTTGCAAATCTGTCACTTCTTCGTAATTTCTACACAAAAAACCGTTCCTGTTCATATAAATAGGTCAGTGTCAAATTTAGAAATGTCCTTAAAAAAGGCAAAAAAATGATATTTATAATAACTATAATCTGTGGCTTTTCAATGTGTGTGTTTTATTTATGTTACTATCGATATTCATGCCTAAAAGTGAGAAATGATTATTATCATCTAGGATTTCTAGATCTGATTACGTAACAAGGATAATTTCAAAAGATTTATCTATTTTCAAAAGTTAAGTTTTATTCAGTTTGAATAATTTGACAATTACGTGATCCCAGGGTAAAGGGGATATACGAAAGACAAATACAAAGTTTTTACATTTTTCTGAGAAAAATCCTCTTTAAATATCAAAAAAAAATTGGTATATATAAATGTTACCAATTTAATCAACTTGCTTATTTTATATTTAAAATAATGTTTATAGTAGGTACTTGTTTATTATTAGGCAGTTATATCTATTTTTTCGCATTTACTCAATTTTAATTCCATAACAGTATAAGTTACATTTATCCTCTCCCAAGTAAACAAATGAATAGATCTAAACGATTTTTTTGTTAAAAATGTTTATTTATATTTATAATTACAATAGACTAGATTAATAAAAAATATATTACAGTGGTTAACCGTCATTTTCCATCATCCAGAGAGCGCATTTTCTATGGTGGTATCAAACGGTAGGGATCTGTAGTTTGATCATTGTTGACCTGTATAGTAAAATAATTATTAGAAAATTCAACTGAAGTAAAACCGTATTAAAAATTAAATGTATTGAAACTGCGCAGATTTGATTGGGTAAATGGATATACGTAAGTCAAGTTGTTAAAGATTCGTAAATACAATGTTTTTAAAATGATCGGTAACGAAATGTTTCTATTTACCCAAAACTTTCGTGGTACCTACTCTTTTCGCGTAGAAAGATATATTTCAACACAATTTTATTTAATTGATCACAAAATTGTTTTTTTCAAATGACTCCCTCTACACATACATTTGACGCAAACAATTCTTGCAATACATAGTATGCCCTTTTACCCATATTACAGTATGCCCTTTTAACCATATTTATAGAAAATAAATTGCTATCTTGTGTATACTTAATTCTATTTGGCCAACATTTCAAGATAAAATAAAGAAATGGTTCTCGAGTCATGTCAGACTACCCATAATTTTAACCTAAGTATATTCATTATAATACCTTTAAATTAAACGTAAATAAATTTATTATTTTTACCTATTTTATCTAAAAAAAAATTACCTATTTTATCTCTTCCTTTCACCTCACTTCCCATCCTGATTCCCCCCATTCTTAAGCGGAAACAATATTAAATTATATTGCGTTCATTTTGTATACATTATACATTCGGAATCACATTAATGGATTTTTGTCACTTTAAATACGTTTTTATTGCATCGTATGTAGTTCTGTTTGGTTCCAGAATAAAAAAAAAATAAATGAAATAAAAATTAAAAATACGTCAAATGTTAGAAATTATTGTTTAATAAATTTACATAGGTGCACAAATTATTAATATATTCTGAATATGTATATTTACTATATTTTAAGATTGATCTAACTACCAAAAAATAAATATCTTTGTTGTTTTGATCATTGCCATTATCGTGAATTGTACTTTTTTTGACTAGGTATTTTTATATTTAATTTTATATTACTCATTATATATTAAATATTAATGAATTTTACTTCCTTTTCTTACTTATAAATTTATTTTTCTATTTAATTTAGTTTTAAAACTGTCGTTCTCGAATGTTATGTTTCATTTAATGGCGATTATATAATGGAATCGCGTTTTATTTATTTTATTTTTTTCAAGGACCTAAAAAGGGCAATATAGTTTTATTAGCATGTTACTTAAACATCTGCATAACTTATTGTAATATTAGCTCTGTCCACCCTAGAACGGGCTATTCCCAGTTAGGTGACAGATCGAATAAGCAAAAGGTTAAGGTTTACACATTCGTTTCCTGTTATTTTTGTAAGCAAAATCAATGTCTTATAGTAATTAATCCTTAAATAAATAAATAAATTGACATCCGTTTACACGGTCACATAATTTTCAATGCTTTTTCATACCGATATCTTTTATTTAGTTTTTGGTACGGTCTTCAAACGGCCTTCTTGTGCAAATTGGCGTCCTACTGTTGTGTGGTAGTACACCACTTATTCTTCGCCAACTATATCAGAGACCGTCAGCAGAATGTTTAATTTTTTTCATTACATGCTTGTATTTCATATGATTGCGATATGATTATTAGAGTGTCGACAGTAAACTTTGTTCTTTCGACAGATCTTTCGACAGTAAACTTTGTTTCCATCTCTGTCGATGCTACTCGGAAATGGCATTCTTTACTTAGACACGAAAATATAAAATCAGTAGCTATTTCCTATAAGATTTTTTATTAGGAATTAAATTTTAGATGTTGTGAACCATCTTCCCGCAAAAAATAAAAACATGCCTTTGCTGTCATTAGTGCGTGACGAAACGCCATCTGTTACACCATGGGACGGATAGAGATGAAAAAGTTATTAAGGTTCCTTCCGACACCGAAGTCGTATAGATAAGGCATCTGTGAGAGATTTACTTCACTATATACACCCCTGATTTACTCCTATATATCTCTACTACGCCGTTCGAATAAAATTGAAAGTGAGTATTAGCTAAGGATATTTTTTCGGTATTGATTTTCCTAGTCCCCAAACGCCGATAGGATTGGTTTCGAATTATTTCAAGTAGCGGACATGAATTTTGTGTAAACCCCGGTTTTCCAATGCTTTTGATAATCTATTTACTGTCAAGTCGAATGCAACATCAATTATAAAAAATAATCTGGCTGATCTATAGGTATGGCAAAGGTGTCTGTCTGGCAACTGAAAATTCTAACAAAATCATGACCCTTTTTTCCCAGACCTGAAAATTGGTCGGATGATACTTAACATTATAACGATAGCCTAGTATAACATCTAACTGTGATTTGCGATCGCCAAAGCATTGCCAGACTCGTTAATTCTCGTCGGATTGACACGGATTGAACGATGCTGACGCGTATTAAACGAACTGCGCACTGTCACCGGGGAAGGGTGGGGGTGGGAAGGGAGGGGGGGGGGGAGGGGGTGGAGGGGGAGAGGATGGAGAAATGTAGGCGGGGGGGGAGGGTTGTTAGGGGTGGGATGGGGGATTTGGGGTGTTTAGGGGATTTAGCGCGCTAGGGGGATTCTCTGCTTGCCGGAAAAGTCTTGGGGTGACACAACCGTTTTTTTTTAATTTGTTATAATTTTGTTTTCTTCGCTTAAAGTTGCGTACGGTTAGTACCATTTGTTACCGAGTACCTATGTCACTGCGCACTACTATTATACTATTATACTATTATACCTATGAACCGCGGCTGCGGTTCATGTCTTAGCTTAAACCCCGACGTGCGCTTATAAGCTTTTTCACTGAATTTCCGATAGATAGCATTACGCTAACTAAATATTTCGATTTTGCTCGGAATAAAAAGATATGTTATTATGGTTATAAATTCCAATGCTGTTTACTATGCATCTTTCAACAGTCCTATGATAGTTACTTATATTTTGGGAAGTCTTGATGGAAAAGTCTAGAAGTAACACAACCGATTTTTTATTTTCATTATGAGTGTGGTTATACTTATCACTAACAGGGGTAGATTATAAGAGACGGGCAGTGAAACGACATTTAAATATGTATTTGCTAGTAATTGGCCACTATACTCTTCCCGCGACTTAATTAAGTAATATGCAACCAAAATGCCGTTGAGGTTGTGCTTCGTATATTTGCATTGAAATATACTCAAATTCTTGATCTCGACGACATTTAAAAGGATCACAACCCGTCTGTCAGCCAATACCTAAGGGAAAGTTCGGCACAAAGCGAAGAGGTGGTCAGGTGAGGTGGGTGTCAGAGGTCTGCGCAGGGTTAAAAACTAGAAGGGTGAGGCATACCCGGTGGACGACGGACCACTAAGCAAGCCGATTAAGTGTTCATGATAGACGTTCTAGGAAGTATACTCGTAATTTATTAATGTGAACATAAACAATAATTTAAAAATAAATAAACAGGACTGCCGTTACAAAAAGAGAAATATTGTATGTATAATTATTTAAAACAATTAGTTGGCGCTAAAAAGCACGTTTTTTAAAAAATAAAGTTCTTCGTTAAAACAATATTCGTTAAAAAACAATTCAATTTACGGAAGAATCATCTTTTTTTTAGCTTTCTGTCTATTCTATATATTTAAGTTAATTTTGTGTAGCCAACGAAACACTTGCACATCTTAAGGTATAGGTTAGCTGCTAGACATGACCGCAAGGCAAAAAGCTTGATTTTTTATTGACATAAATTTTATTATTATTATTATTATAAAAGTATTATTATTATTACGATCCCTTTGACGTGTGTTCTTAATAAAAAACAAGTAATTAAAGACGAAATTTTATCAATCCCTTAAGACATTCTAAAGATACCACACACTTATAAATCGGCTCAAACGTATAGAAATTATGGTGGAATAAAGAAACGGAAACCTACATGCATGGATCCTCGATACATTACAAATCCTTTTTGTTGGGCAGTCGTGTAATAAATTCGTAACAACCAAAAAGGTTACTTACAACTCTGTAATATTTTGTGGAGAGGAATATATATTGAGATGTCAACCACAACGGGCGAACCCGTCACCGCAGGACGTTTTAACGATTCATCGTTCTATCGACCGTGCAGTGAGCGTAGAAGACTTTGGACATAACAAATCCGACGTCTAGCTACGCCACAACCCGTTAGAGACCAACGCCTTACCGCGAGTAGCCAGGTATGTTACCTGGCGGGCGGCACTCGCGCCCTAACTACCAATTGTGACCAGATTTCTCCGGTCTCTCGATTGGTTCCGAGTTCGAGGTCGCTTGCGCGGTCCTCTCCCTTACGAAGCGGTGAAACAAAGTATACCGAATCTATCGCCGACCAAGGCGTCCTTTGCCCGACTCTGAACCGGGATCGGATGGCCAATGGTCATTTCAAGAGCAGTCGCCGTAAGGTAGACAACTACCCCCGCTCTATAGGAAACAATACAGTTCCCAGACTCCCCCGATTGTTAGTCGGAGAGCAGAATCGATTGGCTTGCGCCGCTCGGTGCGCAGACCGTCCAGGAGCGCCAGAGGATTGATTCCCAGGGGAGACTGGTTGACCCAGTGTCCTACCCAGGCTCGCACCCCATGCGTGGAGGCCATCGGATGGGTGTTGACCCGTGAGTATGACCGACCCGGAAACAGAATGGGTCTTCGTGGCCAACTCAGCAAGGGCCCATTAGCTCCCTGTGGAGAGGAATAATTAAACACAGTATAAATTATTTTGCTAACTTAATATACCAAATACTTCACTTCGATAATCGGCTTACAGAGTTTCTTCCTGACGGCCTCGAAGAAGAAGAACGAAAAAACATTAAATTGTCACATGATGACTGTCAACACGCTAATGTGTAACACGGCGATTTATATTGAAAAAGGTGCTTTCTCTTTTTATGACTGCAAGGGGTCCTGGCACGTACTCTACGACACTCGTGACAACATAACGATTCTAACAATACCACACACTTCTAAATCGGTTTAAGCGTTTAGAAGTTATAGTGAAATAAATAAACGGAAAATATATATAGATGAACCCTGAACGCATTACACTCCTTTTTTGTTGGGCAGTCGTGTGAAAACTACAAACGAACGAGTGAAACTCAAATTAACTTCGGATTAAAGGATTAATTATTAATTAATAGTTGCTATTTGATAAGGATCTTCTTCTATTCGTTATATTAGGTTTCACAAATACACTGATAGCCAAAAGCATTGCAAGATTGATAATTCTGCGACGATGAGGACTGCGTCGGCGCTCCGCGCCGCCGTTTCTCCCTCAGCCACTGACGATAATTCATGTGCGGTTACTCTCGCCTTAGTAGAAATCAAATTTACAGATATAAAAAGTTATATTGATCGATTAGAGGTTCGTAAAGCGATAGGGCCGGACGGTCTACCACCGCTTTTTATTAAACGATGCTCCCCGGAAATTATTCCGCCATTATTATATATCTTTACCGAATCTATGCGAACCGGCGTTTATCCTGAGAAATGGAAGACGGCCCATATCACTCCAATTTTTAAGTCGGGAGATAAAAGCGAAGTCAAAAACTATCGGCCTATATCTAAACTGAGCATTTTTGGCAAGCTATTAGAATATCTCGTGTGTCGGAGCGTTTCATCAGCATACAAAAATATCATAATACAACAGCAGCACGGTTTTATTGCCGGTCGGTCAATTAACACTAACTTATTACTATATACAAACTACATAGCTAACGCTCTGGACAGCAGCAAGCAAGTGGACGTGATATTTACTGATTTTTCAAAGGCTTTCGACAAAGTGAATACCTCTTTGCTCTTGCAGAAGTTATACCGTTTAGGCATTCACGGTTCTTTGCTACGATGGATGGAATCACACTTATCGAATCGATCCCAATTAGTCCAAGTAAACGGACATTTGTCTAAAGCCATCGACGTCACCTCCGGTGTGCCACAGGGAAGCCATTTAGGGCCTGTTTTATTCACGCTGTTTATCAACGACATCGGAAAATATTTCAGGAAATCGCAATTCTTACTTTATGCTGATGACCTTAAAATTTTCAATACGATTGCTTCTGCTGATGACTGCTATGATATTCAAGCCGAGCTAATAAATTTACAAGAATATTGCGTAACAAATAAACTGTACTTAAACCTAAATAAATGCAAAACCATGTCTTTTTCTAGATCTCATCGGCCTACACATTACCAATATGATATTAACGCGCATAAACTGGAAAGAGTTTCTGAATTCACTGACTTGGGTATAACATTTAATAGTAAACTTAACTTCAATACTCATATCGAGCTAAGGACTTCCAAATGTTACCAGTTGCTGGGATTCATTTGGAGGGTAACGAAGCCTTTCAAAGATTTCCGCGTTGTTATGCTCCTGTTTACATCGCTTGTCCGGAGTAGACTGGAGTTTGGCAGTGTGATTTGGAATCCATGTTACGAACAATATGTTTCAGACATTGAAAGAGTTCAGAAAACGGTTCTGAGGTGGATGCGTTTTAAATTCTTTCACGAAATAGAATTCGCCGATTACAACGCCCAAACTCACTTTTTTAAATGTCAATCTCTGAAGACGAGACGTACTCTTACAGATCTTCTCCTCATTAATTCACTCTTTACCCATAAACTCGACTGCCCTGATCTGCTCAGTTGTTTCCCGCTGAACGTTCCGTCGATCCACAGAACTCGTCGTTGTGATGTCTTCCGCCCGCCGCATTGTTCAACCAATAACGCTCTATTCTCGCCGGTGCCCCGTATAATGCACTCATATGTGAAAATCGTAAATTGCTTTGATGGTATGCTTCTAAGTAAATCACAATTCAAGCAACACGCCTCTGCAAAAAAAAACGGACTAAAAAAAAAAACACCAAACGGAAATTAAAATAAAATATTTAAGTTATTAGAATAGTATAACAAAATAGGTAAATTATCAATAAGTAGAAAACATTTTTAGATTTATATCAAATAACTTAATGTAATATTATCTCTAGTACGTAAGACTGATGTAAATCTGTTGTTTTTTCAAATAAAGAGAAAAAAAAAAACTTTTTTTTTAAAGAAGCCTAAAAAAGATCTTTTATTTAAATTGATTTGGTTTTTTTAAATGTCAATACGATAAATTAGTTTAAAGACAAGATTTGAGTAAGCTACTGAACAAAAATAGTTATTTATTTATTTAACAAATCAACATTACAATACACGTCAATTCGTTGAGATGAATATAAATACACTACAGTATATTACAGTACAGTAATATAAATACATTACAGTACTACAGTACATTGCAGTACATTACAGTACGTACACACATTACAGTACACGTCAATTCGTTGAGTTGAATATAAATATTTAAAAAATATTATTTTTAGTACATACTCATGTTTTAAATAGACTTTAAATATGCAAGTAGAAGCATTAAAAATAGTAAAAGTAACAGAATACATGAAAATGTAAAAACAATCAATCTTATTCTAGCATAAACAGTAGCGCAATGCCCAAACCTTGAAGAAATGTGGGCTCGCTGTAAAATGTCCAGGTCTGACGCTGCAGAGCATAGCGCATTTATGTGAGGACATCAGGGGAAGAACGATGAGGGTTATGTTTTTGTGTAACTGAGAAAAACGACTTTAAAGATTTGAGGCAAGGATACAAAGTTGTTCATGGTCAGGAGTCATATGTTATTTTAGTATTATTTGACGTCATATTTAGTAAGAGTTGATATTATTGTTTAAGAACATTATAATATGTGTATATAATACATCAGTATTCCCCACAATCGATTCGATTCTCATCGTTTTTCCCCAACATGCTATTTCAAAAATTTCCATTTTTGCCATAATATTTCCTATTTCCATCATCAATACTTCCTATTCGATTTTGCCATAATTTTCTTATGGGTACAACGCACATTTCCTCATACTCAGTTTAAAATGAAGAAAAATGGTACTTTCATCGTTCTTCCCCTATGTGTTACAAGTCACGCGTAAGAAGACTCCATCGACTTAAGTTGGTTCGCGAAGACGGCTCCGCAAATAGAGTATGTGACCGAGCTCAATAATAGTTATCCGGAACAAAGAGACAAACCTTCACTAGCATGCTAGGATTATCAACTTTGCCCCGGACCAGCTTGAAAACGTAGGCCATGGTGAGCATTTCTCTACGCATGTATCTTTATATAATATAGCATAGAATTAAATACAGGTCATCAGAAATCAGCATAGATTTTGTCATTCCGGAATAAAATTATTCAATCCAAAAATTTAGACTTTGAAATTTGGTACACAGATGCCTTGTTGGGCAGAAATCACATTGTGAAATTTTGGTTGGAATATGTTGTATATAAGCTACACTAATAATGTTTAAATTCAGCCTTATATATTTATTCGAATATTAGCACCATCTGTTATCGCTTGGTTCAACCCCGCCCTTAGCAGAGAAATAAACCTCTCTGCCGGAGGCGGTTGCAATGGATCCCAACCGGTTTCGTCCTCCGATCGAGAGAGGGCGCTCATGGATTTTATTATGAAATTAATATTCAGATAAAATCGGACTTTACCTACTTGGCGGGAAAGTCTTCAGGGGACAAAGCTGATTTTACTTTCCCGGCCTAAGGGAAAGTATTGGGAACACGCTAAAATAAATTACGAGATGAAGACGGAAATATCCATTTTAACTTCCGCTTGAGGATTAGGACCATTAACGGACTGAAGTCTGTCTGTGAGTATGTCTCTGTGTGTGTGTGTGTGTGTGTATTCCTCCACGATAGCGCCTAAACGCTTTTTGGCATGCAATTATCATTCAGTAATAGCAATTGAAATCGGTCCACCAGAAGGCTCGCTGGTCATACTTCAATCAAAAAATATTGCAGTTACAGACTTGAAATTTGGTCCACATATGGGCCCTGTTGGACCGAAATCACGTTTTGAAATTTTGGCTTAAATTTCTCGTATGCAAGCGACGCTCATAATATTAAAAATACGACATATTTAAGAAAATATAAAACTATAATTACATTATAACTACATAAAAAAAAGTTATTACAACTATGCGCAATACTACGAATTTCCGCGCGGGGGGAGGTTGGGTAGGCGCGGGGAAGGGGGTAGGGGAGATCAGCGGGGGGTTGTCTGCTTGCAGAGAAGGTCTTGGGGTGACACAACCGATATTTTTTCAACCGCCCTACCTTTGGGTTATTATTCAAAAGGTGGTTTTTCATTAGATTTATAACCCAATAACAATACTGGTTTAAAATATACGAGACAAAATATATAGCGATTTTATATAAATTTGTATATATATATATATATATATATATTATATATATTTTTATATAATTATTCGATATATAGCGGTCGTATCACGTACATTCCTATAGGTAGGGCGAATAAAGTGCAAAAACACTCTCTGAACACAGAGTGTGCTTTATACTTGATCACCCGTGTTGCATCGCTCGGTCTGCGGTCAAAATAAGCGACAGCCTCCCCGAGAGTAAGCTGCTTTTTCGCGGCGATTTCCCACTATTATTTTGAAGAGAGCCGCGAACATGCCCGCCCCGTTTGTTTATTTGTTTGTCTGTTTGATCGGACATTCGATTCCGGTGGTGCCTTTTGTCTGCTTCGTCTGTATTCGGCTCGATCCACTTGAGACTCGAGCAAACTGAGGTGAGGATCGGGTTTCTTGTAATATGCATTGAAATTTCCCTCCAACAAACATCACAAGTGGTTGAGGTAGTCGAAAGCGGATTAATTACTATTGTTTTGGAATGGAGGAAGGAGGTTTCATTTTATACTTACTTTTGTTATACAGTGAAATATCATTGATATACAAAATGATTACAGGAAATTTCACATTTATAAATGATAAACATGTTTTATTGAACGTTTACGTAAAAAAATAATAGTAAGCCTGACTAGATCATAAACTAGAAAATTACAGTACGATTCACATGGACTCGACAGAAATTAAGTAATGTAGTCATCACTTTTGAAAAAGTCATCAAGGGTTGATGCTTAAGGTGTTGGGTAGCTGCAGAGATGGTCAGATACTCTACTTTGTCCAGCATCCCGAATATCTCGTAAATTTGTAAGTTTGAAATTTCGTCAATGATGAGGCGCAAACAAGAAATACAAGGTGTCTCAAAAAAAAATTTGTGGATCGATTACAAAAATAGTAATCCAGCGAAGAAATGTTTATTAATTAATAAAGTACATAATTTGGGAATTTATTTCTTAAAAATAATACCGTCTAAATGTAAATATAAAAAAATAAACCCAATCCTCACCTCAGTTTGCTCGAGTCTCAAGTGGATCGAGCCGAATACAGACGGAGCAGACAAAAGACACCACCGGAATCGAATGTCCGATCAAACAGACAAACAAATAAACAAACGGGGCGGGCACGTTTGCGGCTCTCTTCAAAATAATAGTGGGGAAATCGCCGCGAAGATATGGTAACAAAGTGAACAACTCCACGAGTTCATATGTATATCATCTTCAATATATTATCTTGCTCAATTTAAATAATCCTCTGCATAATCACATGCTTCGTATAAACCCCGAAAAAAACGTCTTCGGTTGTCCCCCGCACATGTTTTTTTATCTGTTTATGTTGGAAGTTAAAAGAAGAATGTTTATCTTTCGGTTACATCAAATATGGCCCTTTTGTGCACGCGAATGGGACCGCCATTATTATAAGAATATGCGGCTTTCTCTTTCAAATGCTTTATAATTAAAGCGGAAAAGGAACTCTTAATGAAAAATATAAGGCTAATGATAAAAGGAGTGCTATGATTTAGATTGTATAAAACACTTCTCTGTACATTCTCATTACCATTTATGATTTTAGATAATTGTATATTGCAAAGACCATTTTAATACTTCCTACTCAAATTTTTTTTGCTGTTACTATTTTTGGACTATTTATTTCTTCTGATTATTGCATTTTGTTTATTTATTATTCCATTGACCATTTTAGTACCATTTTCTTGCCCTATTTTTTTTCTTCATTTTAACCTGATATTATTTTATTACTAATCGACTATTACTTGAATACTTTTATTACTGATTATTTTTAGATAATTAATAATAAGCCTTCATTTTAATTAGTATAGGAAAATTTACTTTCGTGCGGTGCAGCCTGGCGTGAAGTAGGTAACTAAAATATGAAAGACCGAAAGCAGTATATTTGAACTTATTCTTTTTTCTCCTTTGTTTTACTTTCCCGGCCCAAGGGAAAGTTTTGCTAATGCAGTTAAAAAATGGGTTGTGAGACCCTTAGACTGTCCCGGCAAGCAGACACGCACCCCCCACGCGCCAAATCGCCCAAACCTCCTACCCTATTAAAACCATATTAAAAACACCCGATTGCTATGATCCCTTCTATGAATCACAGCACTTACTCGAATCATCAGGAGTCTATGTTTAAAATTTCAAGTCGATCGGCTGAGATCGCATTCCCTTATAAACGGCCCGTTGCCCAGACGATATAAATGATCCCTTTCTATGAATCACGTCGCTCGTTTCAACCATCAAGAGTATGCGTTTCAATTTTTTAGTTAATCGCCCAAAGTCACAATGATAAAAAACCGCCCCTTTGGCCACCCGTTCCAAATTTCAAGTCGATCGCCCAAGGTAGCCATCGCTTAAAACGGCCCGTTGTCTACTCTATTGCTATGATCCCTTTCTATGAATTACACCGCTTACTTGACCACCTAGGAGTCTAAGTTTTAAAATTCAAGTTAATTGCCTAAAGTCGCCAGCGCTTAAAAACAGCCCGTTGGTTACCCGATTGCAATGATCCCTTTCTACGAATCGCACGGCTTACGTGACCACTCAGGAGCCTACGTTTCAAATTTCAAGCCAATCGCTCAAGGGCGCCATCACTAGAAAAAGGTCCGTTTACCCTTCAATTGCAATAATCCCTTTTTATGAATAACGCCGATTACGTGACCTCTCAAGAGTCTAAATTTTAAGTCAATCGGCTGAGGTCATTTTCTCTTAAAAACGGCCTGTTGACCACTCAATTACAAAAAACCCCTTTCCATGAATCACACTACTTGCTCGGTAATTTCATAAAGCGATTTCAGCCCACACTGACGTAAATATAACGCTGTAATACACGAAAATACGCATGTTTAAATAGGGATTACGTATTTAACATGTACTGTGGTTCGCACGTATGTATCAACATGACGTTAAACGGTGTAGTTACCGTATCACGGGCATAGTACCTACACCGTACATCTATTACGGCACACAACGAAATTTTGCCTTTACCATGACAGCATGTTATTACATACGTAAGGTTATAGTCATTTACAAGAATTATGTTGGAGCTAAATTATACCGTTATTTTCATCGAGTAATGGAGTTTCAACAAAATTCCTTGGAATTCAAAAAACTTTTGATTGAAATATCATTATTCTGTATAAAGCAGTAATAAAAAACGACATTGTTTACTAATTTGACATTTCACTATTTTTCACAGTGCATCAAGGCACCTGTGTGCGAATTTCAAGTATTTAAGTCTAATTTGTCGAGATTGAAATATGACTAGCACGCTCTCTGGTGGGCCGATTTCAACCCCAATCTTTTCAACTTTGGCCCTGACCAAATGATGCCTGCATGTCCAAATTTCAGCTTAATCGGATGAAGCGTTTGGGCGCTATTGTGGAGAAATGCACACACACACACACAGAGAGAGAGAGATAGAGAGAGAAACAGAGAGAGAGAGAGAGAGAGAGAGACAGAAGTAAAGTAAAAAAAATCAAATGATTTTCCAAGTTTATTTTAATTTGATAGTCTTCGATTTCTTTTCGTTCTGTGTACTATGTCTAGACAACTACGTATAAGGTTTTGACGACAGTACACTTGATTTGATTTGATTTGATTTGAACGATTGCGTCAGTGAGTCGAATGCGAACATCTGCGAGGCAGCCGCGAAGTTTGTATAGGAACTTGATTTGGGAAAAACACCACCCAAACTTTTTATGCATGATTTTTTCTAATATATACTTAAATTTCTTGATTTTTTCTGTCCAGAAACTTTATAATTCACCCTCAAAATTGCTAAAATGGAATCTTAATGTTCTCCATAATGGAATCTAATGTATATAGGTACTACGTGGTTTGGTAACTCGACTGGGGAAATGAACTTTGTAATTAGTTTTGAGTTGCCCCAACGCTGTCCCGATATTGTAGTCAGAAACCGTTCAAAATTGATTAGGATCCATTTACAATGAGGCGAATGTTTCGTTATTAGATATTGCATACCTTATTAATAAATCGTGTACCTTATTCAATTGCATGGGACAAAATATATGTTGAATTGTTCTTCTTCTTCGGGTTCTACTGCTATCGGAGGTTGACAACATTATAGCTATCTTCACTTTAGAGGCTGCTGCTCTGACCACTAAGTTAGTACTGCAGTCAAACCGGTCCCGAAGGTTTCTTAGCCACGGCGCTTCCATTACTAATGAGGTGGAGTAATTTGTATTTGGCATTCCTCATGACGTGACCGAAGTACGACATCTTCCTGTGTTTGAGTGACTCGCTCACGCCATTAAATTTTCTAGATAAGGCGGTATATTCACATTTCAAAAGACTCCAACCTTTTCGCCGTATTTTGTGTGAGAGTCCATGCTTCTTCGCCATACAGTAGAACGGAGAAAATGTAGCTGCGAGTTATACGTAGCCTTAGGTCGAGACTCAGATCTCTATCACACAAAGCATTGCTCATTTTTAAAAAAACCTAAACCAATTTAATTCGGACGTTTATTCTTGAGCATGGTCCCCGTTCTCATTCATCCAACTTCCCAAATACTTGAACATACCTACTGACCTTTTCCACTAATCCTGTCCTTACATAGGTTAAAGTTATGTTGTTGAGGTTTCTTAGAGATCAGTAAATAGGTACTTGGTTTTTGCGACATTGATGCAAAAAGGTCCATATCTTTACTTGCTTCGTTAACATTATCAAGGAGTTCTTGATATGATATGTTTATGCAATCATAATTTAATCAATAATAAGTTAATCGTGTAGCAAGTCGATTGATGGAACACATCGAAGCTGTTAAAAACTTTCAGCGAGAAAATCGGCGATCTGCGAACATATATTGGATAGCGGAAGTAACCACTGGCTGCAGTTTTAAAATCTCATTGTGCTATCCAGAACAAATCTACTTTCCTCGCATGATACATACTTCCCCCCCCCCCCCCCCCCCCCCCCCCCTGCCGCCGACGTTACTCAATTTACGCAGTGGCGGCAGCGGTATGCGGCCTACCCGCGGAACAACGGATTGACAACTCTTTCAGTCTACCTTAGACAACGGCGGCTGCAACGTCGCCGAAACGTCGGGTGCTATAAAATTCACGCGTTAAATTCGTCTTTTATCTTATTTATAATGTCAAACAACCGTGATAGTCTCCGATGTAAATATCAATGGAAAATCCCTATCAATGTTATTATACATTTCTGGGATTGGAAGGGTTATTTGCTAGCTTTTACCCATAGACGCTATGTCCACAAAGCCACTGTAATAAATAATGATTTTTAAAAAACGTTGACCATTAGGACGTAGTTCCTATAGGTGAAAACTAGCAAATCACCTCCCCAATCCCTCAAAAAATTGTGTCGGTTTTTCTGCCAAACATCCTGTATATATAAATAAAATAAAATAAAATACAAACGGAGCTGCCATGGAATTCACGGACCAAAAATCGGGCCCATCATATATAATTATTGCACTTCTGGGAGGTGAACGGTGGATTCCGGACTAACGACCGGCTGTGGTAGGTTTAGGACAGCTGTCTTGCCACATGTGAGCGTCACCTTACCGCCCATTCACTCCCCCTTCGAAGCCATAGATATGTAATATAATATTATATGAATAAATGACTGACCATACAACGAAATCACAGCTCACATGCAGTTTTTCGAGAATAGATGGCCTAGCTAGATGTAGTTTTAATTACAAGGAAGAATCGTTACCAATTTTGCTAAAAGGTAGCCCCGCGCCGCAGCTGCTCGATTAAAACTCTTCTATCGTTGGTAGTAAGGGATGTCGCTATGTAGCCGGGTGAGCGACTCCGCCAACATAGCCCATTAATAAAATAAACATTGTTACATTATCTGTGTCGCAACGAAGCCAATATTTATTATCGCCTTGACACAATCGCAATTTCCATAATATTAAATGTTTCACGCAGCCGTTGCCGCAATGTTTGTTGCTCTGCCCGTCCAACAATCTTTCTTAGCGCGATAAATTCGCGACTCGTTCGCTTCAGGACGCGTACATATAGTACGTAACGAATTCTTTCTGTAGAACTGGATTTATCTTCTCGATATTTTATATCTGGTTCCGAAATGGTTCCACTGATTATTCGACAGGCTACCCATGTAATTTTAAATTGAAACAGTTTCTGTTTCCTCTTTATTGACCTAAGTCGGTCGCCCTATTATCAGGTCCATATTAACAGACTGCAAAATATCCAAAATAAGTTCGATCGATATTTAAATTTCAAGACGAAAAGTTATTGTAATACTACTAATGAGGCGGCCTCTTATTTAAAATCAATTCGCTATCTTATCGGCGCAACTTGAATGATGCTCTGTGCCTCTATAAAATAATGAATGGCATATTCGATTGCTCTGACTTGGTGAGCGAGATCAATAGGAATGGAGTACTCACGCGCTTTTGTGAGCTTTATAATACCTATTTAAATAGTATTGATATGTTTAATAATTCCATAATCACCTACAAATACTCAGTAAATCAAATCCTAACCAATACAATAAGCTGACCATTCGTATTAGCTATTTTTATTGATTATTATTATTATTATTATATTTTATATACGCCATTACTAATATCATACACGCTCACATTCCACACCCACACCCTCAACATACTCCCTCAAACATATACACACACCCTTAATACTAGACTCTTATGTAGTAGGTACTAAAATGCAAGGTACATTATTTTTAAACGTAATTTATGTAATTTTATTGAAATCCGTATCCGGTTTTATTTGTTGTAAATATATACAGCTTTGCTGTATACAGTTTTTAAATATTATTACTGTAATACTGTCTGATTTCTCAATAAAGAATTGAATTGAATTGAAAAAATATGCTTTCCCCTTCTAGATGTCATTTTGTAATCAAATCAATTACCTAATCTTAATACTGAATGATGTATCTAAAACTAATATTTAATCTCACTATGTGATAACTCTATATTTGAAGCCACAAAACACATGAAAAATAATGTAACCCAAAAGTAAAGTGAAAAACTGGCTCTTAGATATTGGGAGCTCAAAAACTGAAGATTTTTTTACTACTTTATTTATTTATTTAACAAATCAACATTACAGTGGTACCAATTCGTTGAGATGTAATATAAGTAAATATAAAAGGCATTAAATATGCAAGCTGAACAGAATACATAAATTAAAAAAAACAATCGATGTTATTCTAACGTAAACCGGTAGTGCAATGCCCATACGCTGTCGAACATAGCACGCATTTATGTGTCGCAAGGCACACGTAAGTAGACTCCATCGAATTAAGTTGGTTCACGAGGACGGCTCCGCAAATAGAGTATGTGACCGAGCTCGAATATAGTTATCCGGAACAAAAAGACAAACTTTGCTAGCATGCTGGGATTGTCAACTTTTCCCCGGACCAGCCTAAAAATGTAGGCTATGGTGAGCATTTCTCTACGCAATTTAAGGGAATTATAGCCCATCATGCCTCGTAAAAAAATAGTAGGGTATAAGTAGGGATAATAACCGTATTTCTTGAAATATACAATGTTTAAAAAACATTTTTGTTTTTTTTTTCCAGTATGGTGATATAAAGATCCTCATGCGGATTCCATATAACTGCATCTGTTTCCAATCTACTTCTCACAATTGAATTATACAATGTGTGCATAACCCGGACATTGCGAAAATGCTTTAGGTTCCGAATAACGAAACCTAGTAATTTAAAACAGGACTTCAATGATGAGACAAATCAGTGAGGTGCTCCTTGAACTTAATCTGAGAATCAAAGAGAACTCCTAGATCCTTCACCTTCGCAACTCTAGTAAGCACATCACCAGCGATGGAGTAATAATACATCAGAGGTGCGGTCGATCTAGTGTATGTCATCACTGAACATTTAGAGACAATGAACGAGAGATTTTTATTCTGGCTCCAAGACCAAACGGCGTCAATATCGCGCTGGAAAAGCTCGCAGGCCTTAACCGTTCCAGTGGACATGTACAATTTAATATCCTCGGCTTACATAAACGTTGTAAAGACGCGATTACTTTACTCAGATCGTTTACAAAGATCGTTTAGTGTGAATATAGTACACACATGGTTTTACAATATGTAGGTTCATTAAGATATATATGATATTAAAATTTTCATCAATATGTATTAATCTTACGTATATATTTTCCCCATGTATAATAATGTAGTATTATTACTCTGTATGTATAATTATATTTATTATGACCTATTTACATATTTAAATATATTTTTGTAATGTGAAGTTTATTTCTATATATAATTATATTATGTAATATTATATTATACCGAATTTAAATATATTTTTTAATTTAATTTGTGTAAAAAAATACATGTGAGAATCACTAAGCTTTTCGTTAGATTTAAAAACAGTATAAAATTTAATCAATAGCGTCAGTTCGCGCGACCATGAAAATATCGCATAACAAGATATCGCTCAGCCGTATACAAACCGTCTAGGTCTAGCTAGTTGGTTGTGTAATTTTGGCCCAGGGTACTGGCTAAACCTTAACATTATAAATAGGATAGAAATGAATTTACCCCGTGAAATTTGTAGCACCCGACGTTTCGGTGACGTTGCAGCCGCCGTTGTCCAGGGTAGACTGAAAGAGCTGTCAATCCGTTGTTTTGCGGGTAGGCCGCATACCGCTGCCGCCACTGCGTAGGTTATAACGGTGGTGGGGGGCCGGGCTCATATACACATAAATTTGATCTGAATTACCGATGTAATACAACAGGTAGAGGTCGCGTAAGCGACTTCGGACCCGTAATCAGTCGGGAAGACGGAGGTATCCTGAAGGTTAATTCCAGACGGAGATATCCTGCCAAAACTGGTAGTCAGGGGGCGAGGCTGCCCGCTGGATACCTTTGGTGCCTCGGCCCCGGTGCCTCGCCGTAAGGCGTTGGCCTCTGACGGGTAGGTGGCGGAGCTTGGCGGTGGATTGTTTTGTCCTAAGTCTTCTACGCTCACCTCACGGGAGACAGAACGACACATTTCATTAAAACTTCCGGAGGTGACGGCTTCGTCCGTTGTAGGTGACAATTCTAGTTGTTGCCCAGAGCAAGGTACGTGAACCCTCCTTCTCGTGTTCTTTCAGTGGCCCTTTGGATGTTATAGGAGAATTTCCTCCCGGGACTAGAAGATCCCTTTTTTACACGACTTCCCAACAAAAAACGTGTGTAAAGGTGCCCAACAAAATGGTGTTCAGGGATAATCTATGTATGTTTTCCGTCTCTTTATTCCACCATAACTTGTAAACGCTTAAACCGATTTAGAAGTATGTAGTATTCAGATGATATGTGCTCAGATGATAAATTTAGTGAATTTTGCCTTTAAACAGACGACACCTGAAAAAGTAAAGAGTATAATAGCCTCCCTCAAAAATCAGTCATCAAGTGGCATAGACGGCATAAGTTCTTTTATTTGTAAATTGGACAGTAGGACTTTAAATCCCCCTATATCTTATATAGTAAACTGTAGTTTTCAGCAAGGTACATTTCCATGCAACCAGAAATGCGCCAAAGTAACTCCGCTGTTCAAGAGTGGGGATCAAACAGATCTAAATAATTACAGGCCTATCTCCGTACTAAATACATTGTCAAAAAATATAGAGAAGATAGCGAAAAAGCAACTAATAGAATATTTGGATTCAAAGAAAATATTATCAAAAATTCAATTTGGATTTCTTGAGGGCAAAGGCACATCTGACGCAATGGGTAAACTTATCAAGATTCTATCTAACAGTGTCGATAAAGGGGAAAAATGTTTAGCTGCATTTCTTGATTTAGTAAAACCTTCGATACTGTGCCCCAAGACTCTCTTCTAATGTGCTTGCAGGACATCGGCATAGGAGGTGTAACGCTAACTGGTTCAATAGCTGCATAACGGAGAGAAAACAAGTCGTAGTCATGAGAGGTGTACAAAGCAGCCAGCAAACTGTAAAACACGGAGTGCCCCAGGGTAGCGTTTTTGGTCCAGTTCTTTTCCTAGTATATATAAATGGTTTATTTGATCTCCGCACCAGTTCGACGATAACCTATGCAGATGACGCTGTCGTTATTTTAATAGGGCAAAGCTGGAGCCAAGCATTTCAGAAAGCAAATTTAGACATGGGGACAATTGTCTTGGTTGAATGAAGCAGGGCTTGGGCTTAATATCAAAAAGACAAAATATATGATTTTTAATATTAACAACACATCTCAGGCACCAGAAGACTTTGATTTAAAAATTCATAAATTCTCAGGCAATAAACAGTGCCAGTGTCCGAGTTAGAGAGAGTAACAAAATATTATATTCTTGGGCTTTACAATTGATCATAATCTACGTTGGGGCGATCACATAGACTATTTATTCAGCAAGGTACGTCAGCTTAGTTTTAGTTTTAGAGAATTAAGGAACATTTTGGGCCCAGAAACGCTTTTACTGTACTCTCTGTGAAACGGTTATATTATGGTATTATAGTATGGGGTGGTAGTGCTAAAACTGTTCTACAACCATTATATGTTGCGCAAAAGTCTATTATACAAACAATCACTAGAAAACCTTTCACATTTCCTAGTGATTTATTATTTAAGGTTTTAAGTTTTAAGAGCTAGGTTATTATTTCTAAAAATATTTCAATTCATCCACGTACGAAAACCATACCAGCAAAGTCGCAACAAACGTTAGCAACCAGGAGAGCATCTGGAGATTACATGAATGTGTCTCTCATAAAACAACTTTTGGTCAAAGAAATTTCTCGTTCATTGGGTCAAAAAATTATAACATCCTCCCTGTTTGTATAAAAGAGACACCGAGTCAGCAAGTCTTCAAAAAAGCGTTAAAGAAGTGGCTGCTAAGTGTTGGTAACTCTCGTATAGACAAAAAATATATATTAAAATATTTAACTGAGTATTTGTTGTTGAATATTTTTTATAACTATGACGATTACGATTATTGCAACTGTTTTTAATTGTTATTTAACATTTTTAATTATTTTTATAACTAATTATTTGATTATGTTTATGACTCTCTAATGAATATAATGATTATTCTTTTTATTGTCTTTTTTTATTTCTGGTTATTTATTTCTGGTAAACATATATATATATATATATATATATATATATATATATATATATATATATATATATATATATATATATATATATATATATATATATATATATATATATATATATATATATATATATATATATATATATATATATATATATATATATATATATATATATATATATATATATATATATACATATGTTTTATATATATATATATATATATATATGTATATATATAAATATATATATATATATATATATATATATATATATATATATATATATATATATATATATATATATATATATATATATATATATATATATATATATATATATATATATATATATATATATATATATATATATATATATATATATATATATATATATATATATATATATATATATATATATATATATATATATATATATATATATATATATATATATATATATATATATATATATATATATCTATATATATATATATATATATATATATATATATATATATATATATATATATATATATATATATATATATATGTATATATATATTGAAATATTTGATAGTTTTGTGTATATATTCTTTTTAGAATTGATCAATAAGATGATTATAAAGTAAATAATTATAAAAGCCACTTACATCGTGACGAAGGATTCAATTGATCGGATTCGGGAATGCTTTAGGTGTTAACGAGAATGATGAATGCCTCTCACTTGCGGAAAGAGGAGTAGGTTTAAGTTGGGCCCATTTTACAACTAGTAACGCTCACCCTTCATCCAATTATCTCAAAAATTAAGCTACAATCCTTCTTTATACGTAAACTCACTCAATTTCCTATTATTTCAAGGGAAATAACAAGACAAGACGAGCTACTTGACAGATGGAAGAATTTAAAATTTCGAATTTCGTTTTTTTATTTTCTAAAGGTGCGATATAAAGAAGCTGCGATCAATATTCAGCTGAAAACTTAAAACTAAAAGCGTGACATGCCCTGATATCAATGAAAGGAAGCAGTCAGCTCTTTCCTATTAGTTGGAAAGATTACCTTTAACCTAAATGGATTATTTACAATGAACGAAACATAAAATATGTAAAAATTCAATATTTTGATACATCTGTCAAGTAGCTCGTCTTGTCTTGTTATTTCCCTTGAAATAATAGGAAATTGAGTGAGTTTACGTATAAAGAAGGATTGTAGCTTAATTTTTGAGATAATTGGATGAAGGGTGAGCGTTACTAGTTGTAAAATGGGCCCAACTTAAACCTACTCCTCTTTCCGCAAGTGAGAGGCATTCATCATTCTCGTTAACACCTAAAGCATTCCCGAATCCGATCAAGGGAATCCTTCGTCACGATGTAAGTGGCTTTTATAATTATTTACTTTATAATCATCTTATTGATCAATTCTAATATGTATATATATATATATATATATATATATATATATATATATATATATATATATATATATATATATATATATATATATATATATATATATATATATATATATATATATATATATATATATATATATATATATATATATATATATATATATATATATATATCGTGTTTAGTGTCAAACGAAAGGTCTGATTGAGTACATTCCCGAAATATACATGTATCTATATAGATAAATACATAAACCATAAATATTTCATAAAAAACCGTAATAAAAATAATTATAAATACAATAGTTCACTTTCTGTAACGGCAGTAGTGTTTTTTATTTTATTATATCTAATATATTTTTATTTGTTATTAATCGTACCTTATTTGGCCCCTTAGAAGTCTATGTATTAATTGTCGAGGCAGACATTTAGGCCGTTTAACCTGGAGGTCTGTGAAAACAGATATATAGCATCCCAAGACGATTATATTGATAGCCTGCTTGGATGGTACTTAAATATTTGGATACTAATTCTTGAAATCTTTGGAAGCGCTTAAGATTGTCTGTTGTCATTTTCAGCATTATCAAATAATTCCGGAATATAAAATGCGGTAATAAAAAAAATAGGCCACCTATTAACCTCTTTAAACGAGAATGTGTCCACCTTGACATTACTGTGAAGTTTTTGTTTTGATAGATTCGCGGCCAAAATCAACAAAACGGTGAATAAACGAAAGACTTTCTCAGAATTGATCTTTAATCCGGTGAATGTGGACGCGGACATGCCTCGACCCCAACGCGACAGAACGGTGGTAGATTAGCGCGCGAAAACTGTCAAAGATGAGATCAGCTGTTCGTGCTACTGCCATTTTTGTGAGCCTCTGTTTTAACATCGAAGTGACGTCATCGCTGTACTCCAGCAGCGAGAAGAAGGAGACCACGTCGGCCCTCTACAACGGAGACTTCCTGATCGGCGCCCTCTTTGCGATGCGTCACCAGCCGCGCCAGAAGAGGACAGACAACACCCACTTCCTGGCGTGCGGAGAGATCAGGGAGTTGTATGGAATCCAGAGGTTTGAAGTAGCCTACATGACCCTGGACAAGATCAACGCCAATCCTAAGCTACTTCCCAACATTACCTTGGGTGCAGAAATACGAGACTCCTGCTGGTATGCTCCTGTCGCTCTTCAGCAGACCATCGAGCTGGTGAGAGACTCCTTGACTTCTCCGAATATTGCTGCTGGCGAACTTTGCTTGGAAACCGAGAAAAAGGTATGAAATATTAAAATATACATCCTCATTCCCCACAACCTTAACCCCCCCCCCCCCCTCCTCCCCCACACATTAGGAAAAATCACTAAAATTCTTTCCAACTATTTAGTGGTAAACTAAGAATTCGAAATGTAACCGCCTACGTAAAAGCTAGTTATGTGATGTCACATAACTATATAATATGGAAAACATCAACAATAACAGACTTTAGTGAAATGTCAACACTTGGCGAGGTACGTGCGAACTGTTGTCTCCAGGTTTCATTACGTAAAAGTGTAGAAACGATGCATCGAAGTAAAGAAGATTATTCGTGATGAAAAACTTAATCGAAGAACATTTATAAGTACAACTGTTTTTGATTAAAACTTCGCTCGTCACACACGCGTGGCCATTTTTTAAATTTAGATTTCCTAATTATATCCTATCGATTTTTTTATATTCTGAAGTTATTATCTAATTAGTCGATTAATTGTCAATTGAATGTGGTGCAATTTATTTGATTTAGTATTATAAAATAACAATTATAAAACATCCTAATGAATTATAAAATATTTCATATCTCAATAAGATGGCATAAGTATTAAAAAATGTAATTTTACAATAGATTTATTAAAGAGGGGCTTACAATAAATGCCAGGTAGGTACCTAAGTGTGAAAAAGTAGCAGAAAAATATTTTCGTAAATTTCAAAGCATTTTTATCCAAACTCTCTAAGCACTGCTTTTACCGAAATATGAATAAAGTTTAAAAATATATTTCTTAATATCTACATTATTATTCGATATGAAGTTTTTGTTCTTTACCTAAAATTTTAAAATGCTCCTAATCAATATCCTATCCAAATGGTTTAATTATAAAAAGAGACGACATTCTATGATGATTAATATGACTTGAAACACTAACTATTACGTCTAAGATCTGCATGTTATATACTAGATAGATATGTACAGTTGATGGTAGCAGAAGAAAGAAATGGGGATAATATATAAAAGTCACACTGCTTATGGGAAACTCTCTACTTCCTACTTTTTAAATGAAACTCTTGGGCCCCAAATATATTCCAAGGCACCAATAGCCGTCCCGATTTACCTTTCTTGACGATAGATTTTTACCTTCTGCAACCAATTTCATTTATTTTCTTACTATCTATTTTCCTTTCCCTCGGCTATTCAAACTACAGTCGCCTTGGATCCGGCTTCCCTCAGGGTACCATTCTCGTAAACTTCAATTTAATCAACACTGCCAATATAAATAATCGACGTCGGGCGTGGCACTCTGTGACGTATGAAAAATGAGGCTATTTGGTGACACTGAGGTTTTAACAGTTTTAACGATAATGATAGTTCTATGGAAGTTTTAACGATAATGGTGATATAAAAACTATAGATAACCACCCTCTTGAATGCCTTAACTACATAAATGAATAATTTACGTGCACTGGTCAGGATCTAGGGAAATCTATTCTGACAGACATGACAATCAACAAACATGCACTAGCGAAATCAATTAAATCAACTCATAACTGTAAAGCAAATTTCTCGCTCAACCCTACTGATGAACATGAAATATCGAAAACTATCATGAAACTTAAGCCAAATTGTGCCCCTGGGTGGGATGGCATCACTGTTGACCTTCTTAGGATTGCTGCAGAGTACATTTCGCCGCCGCTCTCACACATCATTAATTTTGGGTTTAGCCAAGGTGTTTTTCTGTACTGGCTAAAGATGGCAAGAATCTGGCCAATTTATAAATCAGGTGATAAGGATGTCGTTAATAACTATCGCCCGATTTCCCTATTGAGTTCCATTTCCAAAGTCGTCGAAAAACTGGTAAAGACAAGGTTGATGTTGCACCTCGAGTCCCAAAATTTACTCTCTAGGAATCAGTTTGGCTTTAGGTAGGGTCGAGGAAAAAATGATGCAATCGTTGTGTTACTAAATTTATTTTCAGTAACATGGACAAACGAAAGAAAACCATGGGCATATTCCTCGACCTGTCTAAAGCTTTTGATACGGTCTCCCACGATATTCTGTGCCAAATACATACTAGTAGACTTTGGCGTCGACGACAAGGAAAACAAGTGGTTACGAATCTTGAGGATAGACCTCAAGTAACCGTTATTAATAACATTACAAGTGACAGAACGATCGTTAAGTAAAGTGTACCCCAAGGTAGTGTCTTGGGACCTTTATTATTCCTTATGTAGATGAACGAACTGTTTGATTTATCCCTGGATAATAACGGGCTTATATTTTCTTTCGCCGACGATACTGTCTTACATGTTGAGGTTGATTCTTGGTAGGAAGCCATTAGAAAATCTCAAAATAGCCAGAATATTACCAAAAATTGGCTGGATCACCGCATTATACCATTAAACGCGAAAAAAGCAAATACATACATAGCTTTCGGAATTCGTTCTCCTAACTTCCCTAATGATCAAACCATAAAAATGCACACTTATATATGCCAAAAATGATTCTAAATGCATATGTCATACGATCCAAAAATTGGATTATGTCAAGTATCTAGGCATACTAATTGATCGCAATCTTAGCTGGGAGCTTCAAATAAAATCCCTCACGAAGATGACTAGAAAGTTGCTTTATATCTTCCGTGAGCTGCGGAATGTGCTATCAAAGACAACCTTGAGAATTGTTTACATGGCGTTATGCCAGGGTTTATAGGTTAATGGTTTACATGGCTTTATGCCAGGTTTACATGGCGTTATGCTAGGTTTACATGGCGTTATGCCATTGGTTTACTGGTTGGAATGGTTTACATGGCGTTATGCCAGGGTTTATGGGTTCACAGGTTAATTGGTTGAGGTGCCTGTACTAAGTCGGCTCTTGATACCCTTATTAAGGCTTATAAGCTTTTACTGGGAGTCAGTAACAAAAAACCGTCCCGATGTAGTTCAGAGCAGCTGTTCAACGAATTGCATGTGCTTTATATATAAGGCAAATATTCGTTAAAAAGCTGCTCGTTCATATAATACCCAATACCCCAGCGGTGCGACGCTAGCTAGCTGAGCTGAACAGTTTATATTGTTTCCTTAAATCGCCCTGAATTCTTTGTGCATCTTCTGTCAGTTATTCATTAAAAAGAGTGTTTGTTGCACCAAGGGCCGGTTTCATTAAAATCCATATTCTTTTCCAAATACCTTCTTCGTCTATTAAATCCTACAATTCTTCAATTATGAGTGGGTTGTAAATTCGTTTGTTTTTTTTTCTGCGATCCATTTTAGCAAAATACGTATGAACACTTACTCTCTCACCGAACTCTCTTGGCCTAGTATCATTTTATTATATCGCCCCCTGTACTATTTACGTGTAATCAACCCATTAAATCTAATTAATTTTTGTTTCAGAAAGGAAAACTAAGGGACAACACGCCGTCTAGAGGTACCCTCATCGGCGTTGTTGGACCTGGTTCCAGTTCTGTGGCTATGCAGGTTTGTATTTAACTGACGTCCCTGACTTGTAACGTCCGTGGCGGCGTTGAAACACTCGTTTCCATCAGTTAGCAGCATCACCTATGTTAAGCAGCATCGGGCGTGGACAGTACTTAGATGGGTGACCGCCTGAGTACTGCCTAGTGATTGAATACAAAATTTTAACAAAAAAAAAACGACTTCAATTTTTTTTATAAATGCAGCAGCCATTTCGTGGTGAAACTTAAAACGGGCTATCATAATTTAATGCTTATACAAAATTTCGTATCTGTGCTGTTGACTCTTGAGGAGTTTCCTCGTTGGAAGTCAACCCTGGGTGCCGCAGTCCTGTCTTTGTAAAACTTATAATGGATTGTCGCAATTGAATGCATATACAAAATTTCGTGTCTGTGCTGTTAACCGTTTAGGAGTCCCCTCCTCAGGAGCCAACCCTGGGTGTAAAATAAGGTCATGCACACCATAAAAAATGCATTGTCATCAGAATTAAACCAACATGTAAATTAAGCTAAATATGATAATATTTGAGAAGTTTCCTAAATTCCTTACGGATCCATTATCAGAGCAGGATTTTGTTAAAAATGGGACCAATCTGTAAGTATATCCCTTCAAATAAAAAAAGTGCTGAAGTAACAAACATTAAAAAAATGATACAACCGAATTCATAACCTCCTCCTTTTTTTGAAGTCGGTTAAAAACTGGGTCGGTCGACTAGGAAAATTGTCAGTAGATTTAATATCTACAGTGGGCCGTTACATGAAAAAAACATGAATATCGAAAAATTATATTTTGACTGGTTATTTGTAAATCTTATTGGTTATTAGATGATTTTTTGTAGAATATTATAATATTATTTTTTGGTTGTAGTATACTACAACCAAAAAAATGTCTACTATTTTGTTTGTTTTATGCCTACATTATCAAGGAAAAATAGTTGTTTTCTTTAACTTTCGGATATTCAGTAATTTTCGCCTAAATTAGAAATAGAAATAGAATAGAGCTGTAGATAATTACTCAACTATTTTTTAGTGTAGAATAATATCGTGTAAAATAAAATTATACACCAAAATATTCTACACCAAAACCGAGTTAAAAGTCGTCTAGCATTATGTTTGGTTTAAGCCTATGTTATCAAGGAAAAAATATTTTTTGTGTTCAACTTTCGGATATTCAGTATTTTTTCTCGGTATCAAAGGCCAAAATAAAAAAGTTGTAAATGATTATCAAAAAGATTTTTATGTAGCATAATCTCATAATTATGCTACATAACAATAGCCAATACCCAAAATAAGTTTTCCTTCAAAGTCAAATATATATTGTTTTTTCGGTTTGAGTTTCGGTTTGAGTTCAGTAGGTTTATTCTAGTTTTTTAACAATGATTTCTATTCCCTGCTTCCAGGTCCAAAACTTGCTTCAGCTATTCACGATACCTCAAGTGGCTTACTCGGCGACTAGTCGAGACTTGTCTGACAAGTCTAGGTTCAGTACATTCTTGAGGGTAGTGCCCAGTGACTACTACCAGGCGCAGTTGATGGTCGATTTGGTGAGGTGGCACAACTGGACCTATGTCAGCGCCATCAATACCGACGGTAAGTGTGTGTAATGTTGTTCATTGAAAATTAATCCCTGAAAACCTTTTAAACACTCCAGCGTGCGGAAGGCTTTCGACCCAGTTGGTTCACTAATCTTTGCCTTTTTAATATATTTATCTCATTCAAGCACCCAAGCGCGACATTATAGTAGGAAGAGAATGTTAACAAACTGTAGATAGAGAGAAATATTAACAAACACGAAATTAGCTTGTTAATAATTATGAATGAACATACTTATGAATGGATAATTATTATGAATGGATACTTATGTATGGATAATAGGATTATTATGAATGAACATATTAATGAATCATATATGTGGAGCTTTCTTATAAAAAAATCTCTTTATATATATTTCCCTAGATCCTTGTACGTAAAAAGTAAGTTTTACATCCCGAAACAATACGCTGACCTATTTATTATATAGGAAAACAAAGTGACGCAAATGACGTTTTGTCGGCTCAAATTTCGACATCTTCGAAGCTAACAAAATTAACGTTGTTGATACGTCAACGAAACGACACAGACTGATAATTGAAGTCTAATGATGATGCTTTGACATGAAGTATTTTGCAATTTGGTAAATGACTAGAAATATAGGTTACGGTATTTCTTAGGAAATCGAAGTTTTCAATGCAAGGTACTAATAAAATAAAACACAAACACATTTATAACTTGCAACTTTTAACATCTTAGCATTTTAACATCATAGCATCAAGGCAAAAAAAATATTTTACTCAGAATAAAGAACAATATCATTATAATATAGCGGATTTCTTTCGACGGAACAGAGCATCGCCACAGGAAACGGCGAAGGAAAAACCAGTTAAAAAGGTTACATAAATAAGTACGAGAATTTCTTTTAAATTTCTTGTATAATTTGTATACGAAAAAAAATAGCAATGACGACAGGTTATTTTTTGAGAAATATTAGGGCAAGGCTTTTAGGATAAATGCCAAGAGTTAATCCGCTCTAGACATCAAAGATCGTGTCATTAGGGGGTAAACTGCTGATATGTACGTAGATAATCACGCTCTGAAATTGACATTTTGACGGTGAACATGGCGGGGAAGCTTCTGGAGTGCCTAAATGGGCTTGCCTGAGCTTTTGCTGAAAGCATTTTTCAAATCAAAATAATACGCTACATCCATACGCTATAACGCTGTAACTATGCCTGGTGGCATACGTCATACGCTATAACCAAGCCTGGTGACACTGTAAGGTCCGGGTTTGATTCCCGGCTGGGTCACCATTTTCCGTTGGGATAAAATAAACGGAATATCGTTATCAATTCTGTCGATTCAATAACATGACACACCTTACACACATGTTACACGCACACATACGTACATATAAACACTTCATAGTAGGGTTGGTTGTAAGAGATTGTCGTATGGCAATACACCGACCACTGATAAATTTTACAATTGAGAGTGGAAACCAACAAAAAACTGTATACCAGCGTTTCCCAAATAGTGACTCGCGACCCGGCACCGGGGCACGAAAATAAAATACCGGGTCGCAGCATTGACTCCTTATTGCTTAAACTAATCATACTTGTAAATGATTAAATGGTGTGATACGACATTAATCCGCAATGTAACAGCACTGAAAGACATATTCTAGAGCAGTGTTTTTCAAACTTTTTTAGGTCGCGACCCCCTTTTGGGTAAAAAATAGATAAAACTTACGAGACCCCCCTTAAACTGTAACTCAGCTCTCTCGACCCCCCTTAGTGTCTTCTACAGTTGTAACTGTAAGCATTTTTAATTTTTTATTTATTTATTTAAAGAAATGCGCATTTTTTAAACTACAGTACATTACATTAGAGGCTCCGTTGTAAATAGTAGCAAAAAAGAGAGTACCGCAGCCCAGTTCTTCTTTAGATCAACGCCGCCTAACTAGGCCTCGGCCCGTACTAAGGTAAGCGTA
This sequence comes from Micropterix aruncella, assembly GCA_944548615.1. Classification (NCBI taxonomy): domain Eukaryota; kingdom Metazoa; phylum Arthropoda; class Insecta; order Lepidoptera; family Micropterigidae; genus Micropterix; species Micropterix aruncella. The sequence goes on from OX155957.1 coordinate 21,076,287, forward strand.
TCAAGAAAATAGTGGCTTGTGCATACTTCAAACTGCATATGTTAAAAGGGGTTTTTTTTAATAGTATCTAATAATATTAGGAATTAAGGAAATAAACAATGAATGTACAAATTAATCATTACTCTAAAAACTACGTCATTGATATGTCAATGCGTCTGTCAGTCTGTCAGTGCAAATAATATTCTGCAAAGTAACAGTCTGCAAAAATTCAAAACATATTTTGTAAAACCTGGCGAAAACCACATTAAACTTAACTTTGTTTTCCTTTAGAAACTTTACTTACCTGTTTACATCTTAGATGAACATAACGTTTTGCAAAAGAAATACAAAAAAAAACATATAATAAATGTGTTTCTCTTCCGAAACTGTAAATGTTTGAATACGATACACCTAATAAAGATTTTGTAATATTTTCGATTTTTATTTTTGGATAGCCTGCGACCCCCCCCCCCCCCCCCCCGCCCCTCCCGGGAGTCTCTTCGCGACCCCCCATTAGGTCGCGACCCACTGGTTGAAAAAAAACTGTTCTAGAGAATATCGTTGATGGATCAAGAATACCCACATTTAGCAGAACACGCGGAAAAAATTAGCGCATTTTGTCACAACATATAAGTATGAAGCAGGGTATCCAAGACTCGTGTTTCTGAAAGATAAATATATAAGCCGAGTGTAAATTGAACCATACCTAAGAATAAAGTTAACGTCTTTTCCGGCAAAATCGGAGTTCCTAGATAAAAATCAACGGCTTGATACTTCTCACGAATAGTAGTGTCAAGTAATATAATTACAATGTAATTATTACATTATTGTTAAAAGTCACCGCTTCAACTGATTTATTTACTTCTATGTGGACATTAAAATGTCTCTTATTTTGCCTATTTCTGCACCCGAATATTAAAAAAATGTGGGTTATGACGGGGTAGAAAAATAGCCGGACCAGGGTAAAAATCGTTTCGGAAATGCTGCTCTATATTAATTAGGGTGGGACATTGAAGGGGGGTAACAAATACGCATTTGAGTATATTCATATGAAATCGAAGACTATCTCAGTTGTTTTTACACGACTGCCGAACAAAAAAGTAATGTGTGCAGGGTTCATCTATGTATGTTTTCCGTTTCTGTATTCTACCATAACTTTTAAACGCTTACACAAATTTAAAAGTGTGTGGTTTTGTAAGAATCGTTGTCATCTGGAGTGTCATAGGTAATCTTAATTGTCCTAATATCAAGTAAGTAGTTGTCAAAATGTCTAAATAATTATAAATTAACATAGACATATCGTTTTAGTGTCAAATGAGAGGTCTGATTAAGTACATTCCAAAAATATACATGTATGTATATACATGGAAAAATACATAAACCACAAATATTTCATAAAAAACCGTAATAAAAATAACTATAAATACAATAGTTTACATTCTGTAACAGCAGTCGTGTCTTTTATTTTTTTAAATATATTTACTTGTTTGCACTTCGTGAAGTTGCTGGCACCTGGCTTTACGGCATTATTGCAAACCCCGTTGTCTAGGACAGACCGACGTGCTGTCAGTGGTCGTCAGCTTTCATTGTAAGGGTAGATTCAATGTATTTCTTTCGGGGTTTGGTTTTGGAACAGGAATCACCGAAATCTAGGACAGCAGCTAAGATAGGCACAGAATAACAGATAAGCATCCTACACTTATATACCCTTCAGGAGACAGATTAATCAACATAGCGAAGCCAGGTAATAAGGTTTGATTTTGGATATCTCGATGGCTAGTCCCCAAAATATTCATCAAGAGCTTCCGGAAATATGTCCTTAGTTCATAGTCACTCAAGAGTAAATCTAAAATTATTAAAATACTGTGTTATGGTAGAGAAGATGAGAGAATTGAACTGGAATAAGAAACATGTCAAACAAAGACGTTTCGGGATATTTTAAGTTTGTAGCTGAATCGGAAATTCATGAAAGGTGTCGACTGTTGTGGAAAGTGCTAAACTCCTTTCATCTATCTCAGGTGATCTATTTTAGGTTATTTTATTAAATTAAAATAATAGAACCCTCAAATCTTCCTATTACCTATTAAATCCTGTTATAATTCTGTGGTGCGATTTTCATTCTTGTAATATAAAATCATTAATATACGGAATGTAATTATCTGTTTATGAATATAATTTATATATGTATTTATATAATTTATATACATGAATTCATCTGTTTATGAATATAACGGAACGAGAGGCCCATTTAGTAGATTAAGAAACCTGTTCGGGAACTTTTGAGTCCGAGCAAAGATAGAATAGGTTTTTTAAACATTTTCAACGGCTATTTTTGTAGCTAACATAACAAAATTTATATTTATCTATTTATGAATAGAACGGAACGAGAGGCTCATTAAGTAGATTAAGATTCCAATTCGGGAACTTCCAAATCCGAGCAAAGATAGATTGGTTTTTTTTACATTTTCAATGGCTACTTTTGTAATTAAATTTACAAAATTGCAATTACAAAATAACTCATTGAATAATGAATAAACCTTAGGCAAAGGCAAAAAGGATCAACTGTAAATTAAGTATTTTATTTGTTGAGTGGGGCTTTTCTAAGGTCCTTATGAGACTTGTAACACTGCGACCATTGCTGATCTGTTGTGTTCGCCACCTACTATAGTTCTGCGCTAAGCCATGTGTCATTTAAGAACCGCAGCAGGCTTTTGGCGCCAAATTGTTTTACCTCCATTAAGTAACCTAAACCTTCAATTGGTCTACCTCTCATAATAATACTTCACAAACCACGTCTCAATAATTGTTATATTTTATTCCGACATTTTCGCCAATGTGATAATTAGGGTGACCATACGGCCGATTTTTAAAGTGGGATGTTATGTCTATCGGTCACCCCATAAAATATTCTGTATGCGAAATAAATCAGCGTGTATTATCTAATTGATTTTTTTTAAATACTTTCCGATGTAATCAATATTTCATTTTGTAAAAAACCATAAATTGATCAAAAATTATAATATTAAAATAGGCTAGATGTATAATATTAAAATACTTGCGTGGGCTAGATGTAGGCAACCAAGTTCTATGACTATGCGGGATTTGCTGATGATAGTTTTAAAACTGGGCGAGATAATCGACGGTTCTACTTCATTTAAAACAAACAATATCAGCCAGTGGGCTCAGGTAGAAAGGTAGAGGCACAATTCAAACAAGTAAATATATTAAAAAGAATAAAAAACACGACTGCCTATTTATGTGGGAGCTAATGGGCCCTTGTTAAGTTGGTCACGAAGACCATACCGGCCTGGGGTGACGGGTTCGCCCGTTGTAGTCGACACCGCCATCCTTGACAAAAAATGTGCCGTTACCATGAAAAAGCTGAACCCCCTGGACTCGATTATACGTATCAACCCTTTCCGTACGGTTAATACGGAAATGACAGCATACCTACTGTAGTTTCAACGGGATACATGTGTTGAGTATAACCATGCCTATACTACTAATGTTGTCATGTTAGAAGCGAGATCCCAAGGCTGTGACGTAATAAAATAACATTATGTAATAACATTACGGCACGGTAGCTACCGTCACGCCAACATCATTACGCGTCATGTTAATTCATATGTATGGACCAGAGTCCGGGTTATATACGCAGTCCTTGTTGAAACATGCGTATTTCCGTGTATTACAAACGTTATATTTTTCTCAGTGTGCGTAAGTGTGTGTCTTGTTATTGCATTCGATCGACAGAATTGAAACGTGATTTCGTTAATTTTATCCCAACGGGAAATGGTGACCCAGCCGGGAATCGAACCCGGGATCTTATAATGTCAGATCAGGCGACCTAACCACTATTTCATCGGGCCGTGTCCCAAGAACATGAACAAGAAATAGAAATACATGACCTTTTGCAAGGTTGGATGTATTAAGTGACCGCCACTAGAAGAACAGCTAAGTCGACGCAGGAAAACAAGGAAATTTACTGACCAGCATTAGGAAAAAATATTACATTTAAAACAGCAGTTTATGTGATTGAGATTTATTCCTATTTTTTTCAATTTTAACTTTAAGTAAATTCAAAAATCTGTTTTTATTTTATTCTCCCTCGTACGTAGACATTTCTGCCACGTCTGGCGGATGTAAACACAAGTAGAAAGAGGCTGCCCCTCCAGAGAACGCTTTTCTGTATGACACTTCACTTGTCTTACACTTTGCTTGACGTCATAATAATGACTAGGTCCTCCACATACCTACAGCAACAAACATTTTAACATTTTTAACATAATTACCCTCTGTGAGCAGTGGCGTCCTATGTGTGAGCTAGGGTGGGGCAAGTAGCCCTGCCTGCCCCACCTTTGTAGGCCAAGCCCAGGGCACGTGTCCACGTGCCCTGGGCGTCATTCAGAGGGAGGCGCAAACTTTACAAAATATTAAACTGTTAAATCTAAATTGTTCAAAAAAATATATATTTATTCAAATGATCCAGCGCGTGTGAGCTTTCGTCGAAAGATAGCGGGCATCAATCAAGCAGAACCGTCTCATAAATGATAGACCAACCCTTGGTTGTTGCCAACCCTAGGTTCCAGGCTCCAGCCCTATTGCAGGCATACAAGTGGTCGATTTCTCTAATTTGCACTCATTCATAATCGCTGTATCGTATCGCCAGATCATAATAGAATGCGTCTCTGTATGTATTTTATCTCAAATTCAATCAAAACCTGGAAAAACATTCACGAATTACACAAAAATTACACAAATTCAGTTAATTCAGTTGATTTACATTCAGAATTACGAAAACTCTATGAAAAAATTGTAAAATTCATCTTAACTGTCGTTTAATGTCGTTTTCACGCCGTGTCGCTATTTTGATTGTCAAATTTTTGTATTTTTATTCTTGTCAAACAACGCCATCTATGATAAAGCTAGGTACTAAAATAATTTTCGGTTTTACACATTTTTCCCACTTTTGCGAGAGATTTCCGGATTTTTTATAGCCTATAGTAGAACCGAAGTGACTATGAACAAACCAAAAAAATAATCATCTAAATCGGGCCAAGTTATTAAGTAACATACATAAAACCCGACTCATTTTTATTATATAGATGAACTATAAGCCATACATGCATATATAACATTATGAGGTGGATTTATCGTGGCAATGGGAAAGCGGAATAGTCTAGCCAAGCGTGTGAATCGAGAGGGAATTAAAAACAATATTTGTGCCTATATATGCTTCGCGTCTTTAACATTGTATAATAGACGCCTGTGAAGGAAATTGAGATCAATAATTCTACGATCCTATGATGGAATCGTGAGCGATTCGTAATATGTAGACGTCTCTTTATAGGAGAGGAAATTCAAGTGGTTAACAAATCTCGCGGTTAACGAATCTTCTCTGGGCCTATTCAGTTCGGTCTATGCATTTTATAATACTGTGAATTCCAGATAACCGAGCCGAACTCGAGTTGGCTTCTTACGTGTGAATTAAATAGCAGCTTCAACGTCTTTAAATCGGAGATTTAAATTCTGATGAAGCCCTGAATATAAAACGGAGAAGTTTTTATAAACCTTGGCGATATGCTCTGCAAATAGCATTTTCCTGTCAAGCTTCACCTCGAGGACTCTGCGCGAATACAAAAGGCACTGAACATTTACTAAGTTGGGATCGTTAAATTAATTGTAAAAGTTATGTCAGACTTTTTCTTCAGATAGTGAAAGTGATAACGAGACACTTCTAAGCATTTATATACGGATTATTATTGGCACATACAAGGGTTCTCAATTACAAAGGGCGAACCCGTCACCCTATGGAGTTATACCAACATCGACCCATTCTGTCCCATGGAGTGAACGTAAAGGACTTTGCGTACATTACAATCCACAGTCAAGCTACGCCCGCGAGATTCTAACGCCTTACCGCTAGACACTCGTATGAGAACTCAGCGGGCAATTATTACTCTCTTACTACCAGTTTTGGGACGGACTTCTCCATTCTACAGCTTGGTCACAGATTCGAGGTCGCTTGCGCGGCCTCTGCCTGACGTTAGCGGTAATTCAGTTCGAATTTATCGCGGACCGTTTCACCCTTTGCCCGTGAAGCTCACACGGGATCGGGTGACAACTACCCCGCTGCTTAGGAAACGTGCGTATCCAGACTCCTCCCGCTATTCGCTTAGAGTGCACAGCCGATTGGATAACACCGCAAGGTGCGCAAACCGCACAGTTCCACCGGAGGTGTTACCTCGAATCGGAACCTCCGATCGGTTGACGGCTGTAGGTTACTCCGAAATTTTCAACGACTGTAGGTTACAGTTGAAGGCATAGTTAGTCCCTCTTTGAGGAGGCTACCGGATCGGAGCTGAACCGTGAGTTGAGGAGGCTTAGGGAAACACAGACAGGCCATCAGGCCCTTGGAGACCAGCTTTCCAGCATGAGGGAAGATGGCCGTCGCCTACACATTTCTGAATAAGCACCGTCACCTCCCACCTGGCAAACACCAGACACGCTTGACGATGCTCGCTGTGAAAAGGTCAATCCCGGATGCCCTACGAGTCCATAAACGATCAGGATCTATCTGATGATCACATCAGCACGATGATGACAGGCCATCCGGTAGCTTGTTGTAATAATGTACACTTTTATATACCGTTGTGAGTTGGAATTCTAAAGTAGCAAGCCTGCGATGAATGGATGTATGGTGATTTGCTCCTTGTATCGTGTGTATGTATAATGTACATAATGCGATTCCGTTAAATATGCTCACATTTCCTTGTAGAATTCCCATACACAGTCATAAGCTGAAATATCACATATAGTGTAAAAATGTAATTCTTTAAATAAAAGATTTCCCGAGTCTCTTTGCTTTTAAGCCTCTAATGACTCTCACTCTTGGTTTTTTCAAGATAATCTATTGGCATGTATAGTGACGGTAATTATAATAGAATAGAATAGAATAGAACATAATAAGTCACCAATTTAGTTCCGCATACGTCAGCCATGTGTGCATAAATTGTCCTGTTTTATAAAACCAACTAGGGTTGTCGACTACAGCGGGCGAGCCAGTCACCTCAGGAAGATTTAACGATTAATCGTTCTAACTCCCTGGAGTGAGCGCAGAAGACTTGAGGATAAAACAGTCCACCTAGCTACGCCACAAGCGTCCACAGACCGTCCAGGAGCGCCAGAAGGTTGATTCCCAGGGGAAACTGACCATAAGGGCAGAGTCCTACCCAGGCTCACACTTCATGCGTGGAGGCCGTCGGATAGGTGTAGACCCGTGAGTGTGGCCAACCCTGAACAGAATGGGTCTTCGTGGCCAACTCAGCAAGGGTCCATTAACTCCCGAAATAACGTTTTATAAAACCAGTGTAATATTCATTAGGTAATATTTTATAGCACAATAAAGTTATTCTATTCCAGTGGCGTGCCCAGGGTTGGTGAATGGGGCAAGCCCAACAAACCTTTTTGTGTTTTTTACGCTTTTTATAACAAAAAAGTGTTACTTCTTTACTCTTCAATCTTCAGTTTGAAATGTACTGCTTGTGTCATTGATTCAATAAAGCACACTGAAGGCATGCTACTGCTAGACAGAATTTAATATATACTTATCAGCAGTCGCATACCTGCGATGGATTTAAGAAATGCCGTTTTATATGCTTGAGCGAGTGAAATCAAGTTAAGGCAGAACTCGCCACAATGGACAATTTCCTCCATTGTTTATCAGGTATTAAAAACAACAAATCAACTGAAATTATGGAATAAAAATCTGCTCACTTGTTCAAAAGAAACGGAACCAAATACGGAACATGCTCGCATTCTACTTCCATAACGAAAGCCTTGCTTAAACGTCAATACAAAAGTCGTATAGATACATATATTGTTTTGCGCAAATTGCCATAGGTTTGAATGAGAGGACCACTGATTTTGAAAGCTCCGTTGCAAGCCCATGTGTGCCAGCGAGGCGACTATCTGAACTGAACTCGGTAAGATTGCAGCGAATTGTCGCTTTGTCGATAAGCTGTTTTGTCGCGTGGAGCGATCTGTGCCCGCTAGATAGCAATAGGCTCTCGCAAATTCATATATTAGTTTAGTGACCTTTTTAAAGAAGATTTTTAAGGGATAAAGCAAGCCGGGCTTTTCGGCTTGTATGAAGGAACCGCCACTGTTCTATTCTATTCTATTCTATTTAGTTCAGAGATATTTAACCCTTCAAGTTGGTTAGTGCTCTGCGAGTCGTGTATGGTAGGAAAAAAAAATTGTATGTATATTTTTATCCAGTTTTATCTTTGGAGTCTCTGAGACGTATATCAGTGGTAATGTTAAAAAAAACATATTTCAGTTCTTAAAGGTTTACTTTTAATATTGGAATTGTCTACGTCATCATAAAGGGCACTAATTAAGAACATATAACAACTCAACCACGACAAATGCCCTACTCACAACATATTGTCGATATTACTAATTGCCAATATCAAATGGACATTCTAATAATTGGAAAACTGAGAGAGGTATTTGCCTAGATATTTCAAACAATGCGCCCATTCATAACTCCGTTTCGCAGAGAATTATATCGCGCGAATATATTATTGTGCTTAATATTCAAAAGCGAATAACTTTGGTTAACAGGATGCGACCCACTTCATTAGTTACTGCATTTCAATGAATGAAGCGATCGCTTGCTCGCTTTGTAGTCGGAGAGCTCTCTGCCGGGCCACTGGCATAGTGGTTAGGTCACCTGGTGAGACACAAAAATGTGCAGGTTCTGCCAAGGAGCAGAGGAAACTCCCCAGCACCTCATGTGCGAGTGTGGCCCACTAATGCGTAAAAGATACACCCACTTGGGTGGTCATTACCTCCAACCTGAGGAGGTAAAACAATCTGGCGCCAAAAGCCTGCTGCGGTTCTTAAATGACACGAGGCTTAGCGCAGAACTATAGTAGGTGGCGAACACAATAGATCAGTAATGGTCGCAGTGTTACAAGACTCATAAAGACCCTAGAAAAGCCCCACTCAACAAATAAAAAAAAATGGTCACCTGATCTTACATTGTAAGGGGCTCCCTAGACGATCAAGCATGCATCGCGTCGCGAGATATTTTTAAAAATATTTAACAAAAATGCCTAATTTTGTAGTTTATACCAGGGAGTCACGTTAATTAGACGTAATTTATTGATAAATGACGTGACTTCCTGGTATAAAACTACAAAATAAGACATTTATAGTAAATATTGAAAAAACTATTTGCATATTGTCTGCGGTTTACGATCCCCTCCCAGCCCGCGACACGATGCTTGACAAGCATGCTTGATCGTCTAGGGAGCCCCTAAAGTTCCGGGTTCAATTCCCGGCTGGTTCACCATTTCGCGTTGGGATAAAATTAACGGAATTGCATTTTTAATTTTGTCGATCGAATGCAATAACAAGTCACACACTTGCAGACATGTTACACATGCATATACATGTATATGCATGTGTTACATGTATATAGTTTAGTAGGATTGGTTGTAAGAGATTATCGTATGATAATGCAACCTTCCATCGTGAAATTTCACCTTAAAGGTAGAAACAAACAAACAACGTTAATGACTCTCCACCCTACACATTACATTCAGTAAAATTCAGCACATGTTAAAAATTACTGTGATATTTTGCCGAATTTAGTGAAAAACAAGTAAACTTCGTGTGGTTTAGAAATGTTTTTAAATTCTTTAGAATGTTCTTAAAATGTTTGACTCTGAGATTAATAAAAGATTTTTCATTTTATATCTCTATAGCCAGACGCGGATCTATATAGGGGCTTTTTGGGCTGCAGCCCATGGCCCCGTAGATATAAGGGGCCCCAGCCCCTATTGAAAACGATGGACAAAATCGATAATATCGTAAGTTTATCAAAAACAGTGTATGACGAAATAAGATTATGGGCAAACAGATAATTAAACAAATTATAACTCAAATAAATAACGTCGCCACAAAGTGCTAGTCAATTGTGATGGATTCAACCCTAAATTGTCTCACAATGATAAACTAAAGTGTATGAAAGATGCGTATCGTTCATTAAAATTACTAGTCATACTGGCGTACATTTATTTAATATTTTGTCATATGGGCAATTTATATTGTTAGCGATGTGAGGTTGTGTAAATTGTGTTTGTGTAAATGTGTTGCTATTTTTTAAATATCATGAGGATACATTCAGTTTCCGTTCTTCCTTTAATAACTAACCACTGAATGATACTTTTTTTAAGAACGACCTGTGTCAATCCTGAAATATCGAAGTGTTTGTATACATTTTACTTATATTAACTACTCACTTAGGTACATTCTTTATATTATACTAGCTGACCAGTGCCCACTTCGTTGGGCGGTAAAACATTTTACTTGTGAAGAAATTATGAGTGTGGTTCGGTTAGTACTATGATTTATTTCCTGACTGCCAAAAGAAGGGTTATATTTTTAGTGCATAGGAATGTATGTATTTGCATGAGAATTTGACTATATTACCGTTATTTGTGAGTGTCTTCTTGTGAGTGCCTTATTTGTGAGTGTCTTATCTCTTTAACCATTTATGCAGTAAAAGGGAAATTATATGCAATAAAAGGTAAAAGTCTTTTGTTTTAAACACTTGAGACGATAAATTTACTCTGATATAAATTCATAATTGTTGATAATATGACCAATAAACATGACCTAACGATTTACATTATTTTTTTAATATAAAATACCTACTACTTTTTGTGACTTAAATATAAAACTTAGACATATGCTGTCGCTAACTTTTTTGTAGGCATTATCAGGCTCTACAACTTTTCTCTAGAACTTAATCATACATCTCTCATCGTTAAGGCAGCGTTAGTTAGAAACGTTTTCGTTCAACCGTTTTTTCTTCGACTTACTTTGCAAATCAGACTACCACAAAAAAGTCTTTAAATTTTTCGGAATAATATATAGCCTATGGCACTCACAAAACACGTGGCTTTCTATTGGTAAAAGAATTTTCAAAGTCGGTTCAGTAGATCCAGAGATTACTTCCTACAACCTCAAAAACTTTACCTCTTTATAATATTAGTATAGATTAATATTATATATTATTTTAGTTAGTTTGCCTGGATAAATAATTATTTAAGTTGCTTAATAGCTTAAGTTACAACTTTTTCTTAAGTACGATTTTACTAATCGATTTGAATATTTTTAGTGAAAAGTAAAATGTCCCACAGTCGCTGCTTGTGTATCTGTCATATTAAATAAATAAAATATTTTATTGTCCTCTTTTTCCCTATGCCGTATACCTAGTGACCTAGACATTATTATCGAAAACAGTTTTTTGACAAAATGGCAATTAATTAATCAATTAGGCAGGCCCCCAAGTAATATTAGCCCAGGGCCCCACGAACTTACGGTCCGCCCCTGTCTATAACGATGATTATGATCCCTACAGGAAAAGCCTTTTTTTGGCATCGCACCTTGAGTCATTCTGGCTATCTATCGATGTATAATTTATAGCAGAAACATTTTTTAAAACGCTGATATCACCCTCGCGGGAAGTGTGTTTTGCTTGTCATTGAGCCTTAATGCCATACTGGATGTTCTGCAAATCTAATATTATCATCATTGTTCGGTTAGATACAAAAACATAAAATTGGGGCCGGGTGAGGAATCCAAAAGCACTTTAGACTGAATAAAACGCTACAAAAAACTCAACAAGTTGCAGATTATAATTTTTTATTCTAATTTCAGAAAAAAAACAAGAACAGGTAGCCAAGATAGGGACTAAGCTAGTGATTCTCAACGTGAGCAATAACGTCCCTCCAGTGGGCAAAGTAAGTCGCCTAAAAGTTAAAATTGAGTTGAATTCACAGTCCATACTTAAGTATTTAAGAAGGCAAAAAAACATGTTTAACTTAAAGTTGAAATCTGATCATGAATCTTTTATGTCAGTTTGATTAACATTTGAAATATAAAAATATTTTATGTAATAGTAAAAAAAAACTGTTTTTGAGATATTGAATTGCAAATGTTTCTACTGTGAAATGACGGTATCTGCTTGCGCACCGAATAGCGAGCGTAATTTTGCCGGAAACAAAAAAAAATAACATGAACTAAAACATAACTAAAAGGTATCATTTTTATATCTTTTCAATGATTTAATTAAAGAAATGGAATCGATTTTCGCCCCCAAACTTTGTGTTTAACTAATAAAAAAAATATATAAAATCCGGTATTTCTGATTCTTTTAGTTCATTTCGAAGAGAAATTTAAAATCTTGTTTTTTTTTTATTTTGAAATAACTTGATCCGTCAAATAGTTTTTTTTATCACCGGCGCACACTGAAAAATACGATTTTGAAAAAAGCGCGTTTAAATTTTAAGTAAGTATTTTTTTTACATTTACAGCAATCTGAGACTATCATCTATTTCAGAGGTAAAATATTCATAATTAGATTTCAATTTAAGGTTTTTAAAAAAACATGAAAACCATGTTTTTTTTGGCCGTCTAAACCAGGGGAAAGGGCTCTCTAGACTTACTAAAAATGCCTAATTTTGTAGTTGTATACCATGGAGTCACGTCAGTCATCAATCAATTACGGCTATTTAACGTGACTCCCTGGTATAAATTACAAAATTAGGCATATTTGGTAAATATTTAAAAAACATATTTGCATATTTCCTGGGGTATACGATCCCCTCCCAGCCCGCGACGCAATGCTTGACAATCATGCTTGATCGTTTAGAGAGCCCTTAAGACTTAAGGGAACCCTCACTCAAGTGAAACTCATTACCACCCTCAAAATTGCTATTCATAGTCGGTACTTGAGTGCTCCTTTCAGTGAGTATGCACTCAAGGGACCGTCAAGCAATTGGATTATCTTCTATTTCGAATCTGCTTGACTCCTATTACGAGGTATAGAGAATATTCGCTGTCTTTCAACAAAATGATTATGCTCTATGGTTGAATAAGCCCCTCGCGCCAGTTATCTGTGACTGCCGCTTGCGTCGCAGTTTTAAGGGCTAGTTAAAAGTTAAAAGCTCACATTATCTGTGGAGATTGTTGTAATCCCTCACTCAGCGACGCAGTACATTCACCACGGAATAACCATGTGAATAGCCTTTAACCTTTTAAATTTGTGCTAATCATTGATTTTTTATAGAATTTAGTACAAGGTTTTTTTTTTTGGGATAGGGCTGAGATAGGCTGTATTTGTTTCTTTTGAATTTTCTTTATGTATAGTGAGATGTGTTTTGTACCGTGTAAACAAGGAATAGAAACATCCCTAATATTAATTCCTGTAAAATACCAATTTTGACAAAAGTTACTGATGTTTGTACCCCGTTATTGTCTATACTTTTTGTAACTTTCCTTTTAATTATAAAACTATTGATTCTAAAGTTCTAGACTTTCCCGGTTCACCAAACGACCAGAAGCCCCCCCCCCCCCCTCCTACCACCCCCACCCCCCTTGACGATTAAGGCTATTTTCATATTGAAGTCTGTCTGTCTGTCTCCTATATGTCTGTGTCTTAATTCTTCCACAATAGCACCCAAAGGCTTAAGGCGAGATAAGACCTCAGAATAATATCCGAAATGTGCGGACACGCCAAAAAATAGGCTTTGTCAATTTTGTAGGGTTTGACCAATAAAAATCCAGCGTTGACGAAACGTCAGGCACATCTTCTACGTGCGCTCGCACCGGTGACCAGGCGCATACTAAACTTTCGAACGCAGCGCTAGCAAAGAATAACTGTCTTTACGCAGTGGTGGTATAAGGGTGTTAAAGCATATTTAGCGTAACTCTCAGAGTACTCTCGCGTTTTAATTATTTGTAATTAATTTAGGGCCTAAATAAAAAATGTGGCTATAAAGTTCGGCGCTGGAGTTAAAATAAAACACATTCAATTCTTACATTGTAGAAGTAATCGCGCCTGAAAGTTTTCGAAATCAGCCCTTAAGGGCGTTGCTACCTAGCTGTGTTAATCTTATACTCCAATAGATGGCGCTGCTGTTAAGTTTTAATTATTTTCATATGAAAATAAATCACTAGCTTGTCTAGTTTATAAATAAAACTACACATTTTCAAACGCGAGTACCTAAAGGGACCGCCTAGATGTGACGATACAAGGCAATGAGCAACTTTTTTAAGTCCAAATTGTAAATTGGTTTTGTCGAGGGATTCGCTTGGAAACTTTTTTTTAATTAATGCTTATATATTGTTTTAATCATTAAACTAAAATTCTTCAGATATGGTCTCATATCACCATTCTGATTGAGCTGAAACTTGGCATGGTACCATCATTTGGTACACATCAGGTCATGGCAAGAGTTGGAAAAGTTGTGGTTGAAATCGGTCCTTATTTCATTCTTGAAAGTATAGGCTTAAAGACTTTTAAGTTTAATACAGATGCCTTGTTGGTCCGAAAGCGCATTGTTAAGTCTTGGTTTTAAAATCTCATATACGAGCTACACTAATGATATTTAAATTTATTCTAACATTTTAATTAAATATTACCGCCATATGTTAGCGCTTGGCCTAACCCCGCCCTTAGCAGATAAACAAACCGTGCCGCCCGAGGCGGTTGCAATGGAACCTAACAGGGTTTGTCTGCCGGCCGAGAGAGGGCGCTTATCGATTTTAATTATTAAATTATTATTCAGGTGAAATCAGTCCTTATCTACTAGCCGGGAAAGTCTTGGGGTGACACAACCGAATTTTTGTTATACCGATTATGCTTAACAAAATATATATTTAATACTAGCTGCGCCCAGCGGTTTCACCAGTGTGGTGATGGAAAATTGTGATAATGATGATAGAAAACCATATATCTTTATAAATTATAGCCTATGTGTTATTCTGATGTGTAAGCTATATTATTGTAAAGTTTGATCAAAATCCATTCAGTAGTTTTTGCGTGAAAGAGTAACAAACATCCATACATACATACAAACTTTCGCGTTTATAATATTAGTAGGATGTAAGTTTGATCAAAAATGTTTCAAGATCAAAGCAATCAAACTTCTTTGAGATATCATAGAAAACCTGTTGTCATCCTGTTGTCTCTCCCTTAACCCTTGGGTGGCAACGCACGCCGATCGGCGTTTTTCGTATTATCCGTATTATATCCGTATTTACTCAAATAGGTACCTGTGCTAAAGCCTGCCATTGAAGCCTGCCATTTAATAAGCCACCGTTATATAGTAGTATGCTTGGACCCACCTCTACAAACGAATTTTCGAGGGCTTCGAAAATTTTGCATGGAATGACTGAATCTCGGAAAGGTTAATATGAGTCACAAATAACGCGCAGTCAAGAATGGCGTATCTTTTAGACTACAATTCGAATGGTCGTTCGCTTTTATATCGATGTGTAGCACAACATCAAAAAGTCATAAAATAGAGCAGAGAACAAACATATTACTTTATTTTATATTATTTGGTAGATATAAACCTTCGACCGTAAACACGTATGCTTCTCGATTATTATGAAAGTGGGTATAAATAGTCTTATTGAATCACACCTCAACACCCCGATATGCGACACTTCGAAGATCAATATTTAACTGTATTGCTAAGGCCATTAAATTTTTGTCGTTTCTTTGGTTTTATAATAAATTGCCATTGAAATGGTGTTATTAAAAAGTTATCAGTTTTCGCTTTAAGCACGTTGATTTTATAACTTTGGTGTTCTCTTTCGCGCTGATTCAGCGAGCAATAACCGGTTACTCGCTAAATCAGCGAACAACCGGTTATTAAATCTGATAGCAAATTTGTTTGTAGGGGGTGTTAGTGGACGCATACAAATATGGCATGCGACTTTTACCGCAAAGGAGGGAGAAATAGAGCCGATAATTGCATAAATACAGTGATAGATAGCGCGAATTATCACAACAGAAAACCACCAAATGTTGGTAATGGCGTAACAGAGATTAAAGAACTTACAGCGGGTGGCCATCAATTTAGGACCCCTATGCGATTTCAGAACTTAGCATAGTTTACTATTCCTAGATTTTAACCCTGTAATATTTTCTAGCATCCACTTTATTTATTTTAATAAATAAATTTAAACAGATCATTTTTCTCTAATTTAACATTCAATATAATGTCCGATTAATAGCTCGAGTCACATTATTATTCAAGTAAATATTTGTTAATTTCATTAATTTTACATATTTATATTGAAATAAGTACCTACATACTTGTATAAATCTAAGATATAGGTAAGTATCAAGTTTTCCAATTTAGTTTTTAACAATATCAAATACATAAAAAATAAAAATAAATATTATTTTGGAGTAAATATTTACTGGAATAATGACGCGGCCGACACTAAATAATATTTTTTTTTAAATGATCTTCGTATATTTATTTATTAAAAACTAGCTGACCCGTGCCCACTTCGTTGGGCCGTAAAACTTTTTACTTGTGATGAAATTATGAGTGTGGTTCGGTTAGTACTGAGTGTGGTTTGGTTAGTACTGAGCCAAAAGAAGGGTCATATTTTTACTGCAAATGTATGTATGTATTTGCATGCCAATTTGAGTATATTACCGTTATTTGTGAGTGTCTTCTTGTGAGTGTCTTATTTGTGAGTGTGTTATCTTTTTAACCATTTCTGCAGTAAAAGGGAAATTACATGCAGTAAAAGGGAAAAGTCTTTTGTTTTAAACACTTGAGACGATAAATTTACTTATTTTGATATGAAATCATAATTGTTGATAATATGACCAATAAACATGACCTAACGATTTAAATTATTTTTTTAATATAAAAAACTACTTTTTGTGACTTAAATATAAAGTTTAGACATATTCTGTCGCTGACTTTTTTATAGGCATTACCAAGCTCTACAACTTTTCTTTAGAACTCAATCATATATCTCTCATCGTTAAGGCAGCGTTCGTGAGAAACATTTTCATTCGACCGTTTTTTCTCCGACATACTTTGCAAATCCGACTACCACGAAAAAGTCTTTTAATTTTTCGGATTAATATATCACCTTTCGGATTAATATATCACAAATAACGTGGCTTTCTATTGCTAAAAGAATTTTAAAAATCGGTTCAGTAGATCCAGAGATTACAACTTCACAAACTCACAACTTTACCTATTTATAATATTAGTATAGATAAGTACCTACATACTTGTATAAATATAAGACATAGGTAAGTATTAAGTATTCGAATTTAGTTTTTAACAATATCAAATACTTGAAAAATAAAAATATATATTATTTTGGAGTAAATATTTACTGAAATATTAACGCGGCCCACACTAAATAATAAATTAAAGAAAAATGATCTTCGTATATTTATTTATTAAAAATAAAAATATGAACCTCAGAGGGTTTAAAAGTTTAAAAGTACACAAATAATGAAAAATGCTAATTAGTACTGAAATCGCATAGTGACTAATGTGATGACCACATACAGTACAGTGTTGTGCAAGTTGAGACATGCGCGTTTTTATTGATTTCAGATTTCAGGGTAATGGAAATTTTATTATAAGTAATTCTTTCACAACAGAAGAACCTGGTTATCTATAATGCATCCAAGGCACGATGAATAGTTTATTTGATAAAAAAAATATTGCATACGCAATAGAGTACAACATGGTGGGCCCATTGCCAAGTGGCAATATCTTTCGACCATACCGCCAGGCTTACTGTGGCTAAATTGATGTAGGCACGATGTAGGCTTAATGAATACATAACAAGTGTGATTTTTGTAAAGTAAAAACCAAAACCTGAAACCCGTCGAAATTGATGGTCACTTAATCGACAGTAATGTTTCAAAAATAAACGGAACATACTTATTATTTATGTAGAAATAATATTTGTTTGGATGAATTCGACTACGCTGCGGTGCCTTGCTCTTTTGATCTACGATCAGGAATGTCACCAACGTCTTGGAGAAAACGGACGACAAAAATCGAAGAGCAACGCGTACGTGATATGACGTGTGACAGAAAGTAAACAAAAAGTTTCGCGCTAATTCGCTTACTTTGCTATTATACGCCAGATGGCGGTGAAATGATTGAAATCTTTAAACCTTGTTTTTAACTATATGGAGTTTAAAAAATCGGTTCTGGCACCAATACACTTTGCCGGAAACAAACTATACCCCGTGCGCTAGACCCCCTTAACTCCCAAACCTCCCTCAAACCTCCTCCCCCCCCTCCCCCCTCTCTTACCCCCTCCGCCACGACCCCTCAACCTTCACCCCAACCCGCCCTCTCTCTCACTCTCTCCCCCTCCCCCCCCCCCCCAACCCCTTCTTCCTACCACCCTTTCAAACTTCTCCCAACCCTCCCTCCCTCTCTCTCTCTCTCTCTCCCCCTTCTCTCCCAACGTACCTCTCCCTACCCCCCCTCCCAACTCAACGAAACTTTCCTGACTAACGAAATAAAATGGTTCCAGCAGGACGGAGCAACGTCACACACGAGTTCGTGAAATTTCCCTGGCAAATTGATCTCCAGAAGAGGGAACATAAATTGGCCTCCACGCAGTCCTGATTTAACCCCTATGGACTTTTTCCTATGGGGTTATCTCAAATCTAAAGTGTACACCAATAAACCGACTTCCCTGGAGCATTTGAAATAAAATATTCGGCACGAAATGTCAACCATCACAGTCTACCTGCGGAGCCGTCATAGGAAATTTTACTGTTCGACTAAATGAGTGCCGCGAACGCGAGGGTTTACATTTGGATAGTATTATTTTTGAGAAAAAAAAACAAATTATGTACTTTAATAATTAATATACATTTTTTCGATAGATGGCTTACTTTTTTTTGTAATCGATCCACTAAATATAAACTTTCTTTTGATACATCTTGTATATAGCCAGTAATAGATATTGTGTCGGTTACATACGCGTCGTTGTCGCGGCGTCGCGGGGTCGGGGTACGTTTTTGTACACTTTTCTAATCTCAATTTGCGTTTGCTATAAGATCGCGATACGCGTCAGCAATTTACGTCTGCTACTTATCGTTATACGCTGGAAGATCTTTAGCAAATGATGACACCCCCACAAATGGGTTTGTGAATAAGCAAAGACAACATTGACTTTATTTACTGCACCCATGCGGTTACCTAAAGCTGTGGTGCCAAGACGCCAATACGAAGGCATGGCTGACAAAGTGGCTGGAGACGGCCACGCTCCAAAACGGAGACCATCTGGTCGGGAAGAGAGAGGACGAGATGGTCAGAAACGTAAGGTGCGGTATCCTAATACCAGCTATAGAGGAGAACCTCACCAAAATTGGAAGGGTCCTAAACTTCCAGAACCAATGGGCCATGGTGAGAAAGTGGACGCTACACCAGGCAATAACACTAAAGACCAAAAAGTGCACACTACTTCTGGTGGGAATCCCGGAGGACGTTGTACCTACTGTGTTGGAAAGGGATAGAAGACTGAGCTACCTATGTGGTACGGTCTATATCCGTTTCCAACACGGCGGGGGACATTTCCGAGATTTCCCACCGGAAAAGAACAACCCACAAGAGGGCAAGACGGACGAGGAAAGCAAAGAGAGCGAAAGCGAGTCCACCAAAAAGTCCGCACCCTCTGCAATGGAGACAGACGAACCCTCAGAATCCGACGTCGAGGAAGGCATACTGCTGGACTCCGAGGACGAAGAGGGCCTACCAAAGGGGATAAGTCTCCTGGACCTAAAGGGGCAAGGGGAAAAGAAGCATTCCTCCAATGCTTCCTTCCCTCTGTAAGGTCCTCCAGGTTAACCTCCAGCACAGCGAATCTGCAACGGCTCAACTTCGGAAATGGCTGGAGGTTAACCCAACCGCTATAGCCCTGATCCAAGAGCCGTGGATCAGAAACACACGCATAAACGGACTCAACAACACCGGAGGTAATATATTCTATAATACACAAAGCAAACCTAGAACCTGTATACACATATCCCGAAACATAATGGCACAACCACTAACTGAATTCATTTCCAGAGACGTGTGTGCCATAAAATTACTAACGACACAAAACTCAAGACTGCCGGAGATAGTTCTCGCGTCCGTCTACATGGCGGCAGAAGACGAACCACCTCCTACGGAAATGAACAACCTCGTACGTTACTGCGAACGTGCAGGGCTTGAACTGGTCATATCTGCGGACTGCAATGGCCACCACAACCTATGGGGAACGGAAACAAACAACAACAGGGGTAACGATCTTGTTGAATACCTTATGACAACTAACCTAGACATACTCAACACAGGATCAAAACCAACTTTTGTCACTCGTAGATGTAACACTATAATTGACATTACCTTAAGCACAGGACTGGCAGCTCAACACGTGTCCAACTGGCAGGTGTCGGATGAACTATCGTGCTCCGACCACAGATGGATTCGGTATGATCTGACAGCAGATACACAAACACCTACACCCAGTAGAAATCCAAGACGCACCGACATCAAGGCGTATAAGGAACTTCTCGCAGGTAAAATAGGAAGCAACACAAAAACACACAGACCAAACAACACAGTAGAGTTAGAGGAACAGGTAAAGTCACTCACAAAAAACATAATTGACTGCTACGAAACACATGCCCACTATCGACACCATCAACTACTGGAAAATGCAATAACAGTAGCTGGTGGGGTCCAGAGTTGGAACGCCTAAGAACAAAAATGAGGAAACAGCTAAACAGAGCTACGAACACAAAATCTGATGAAGACTGGGACAAATACAAAACAACCAAATCAGAATACAAAAGGAGAATAAGACACAGAAGATCAGCCTCATGGAGGAACTTCTGCGACAATATATCCACAATTACCCAAGCAAATAGAACAAGGAAGATCATGGCAGATCAACCAAAACAATTACTGGGCACTCTGAGAAGGAAAGACAATAGCACTACCAGTAACCCGGCCGAGACCGAAAGTCTACTGGTGGAAACGCACTTCCCAGGTTGCAGAGTGGTTGACAAACAAGAATGGGACGTACAAACAGAAAACTATCATCCGACCGAAAACGAGTGGAAGATAGCGGATCATATAACGGAACGGACCAAAACAGCCTGGGCAACGAACAGTTTCAACAACTTTAAATCACCAGGACTAGATGGAATATACCCAGCCCTCCTAAAATGGGGAGGAGACAAACTTATCGAACAACTAGCAAGCATACTATGTAGCTGCATCGCCTTTAGATACATCCCACAGAAATGGAGAGAAGTAAAGGTGATCTTTCTACCAAAACCAGGGAAAACTGATTACACAGACCCGAAATCTTTCAGACCTATTAGCCTTACCTCCTTCATGCTAAAAACACTAGAAAGACTATGCGACAGAGAACTGAAGGACACAGCACTTAAAAACATAGGCATCCACCCGAACCAACACGCATACACACAAGGCAAATCGACAGAGTCAGCACTCCATGCCGTTGTAAACAACATAGAAACTGCACTAGCAAGGAAAAACTCCTGCCTAGGCACCTTCATCGACATAGAAGGAGCGTTCGACAAGACAAATTTCAGTAGCATTCAACAAGCTCTAAACAGACATCAAACCGAACCATTGATTACAGAATGGATAATGAACATGCTAAGAAAGAGAATCATCAGGCTATCTGAAAACCAAAATCACCAGGCGCTCGTGATGAGAGGATGCCCACAAGGAGGTGTACTCTCGCCACTTCTATGGAACCTGGTAGTAAACGACCTGATAACAAAACTAAACAACAATCATTTCCTAACAATAGGATATGCAGATGATCTAGTGATAATGATCAACGGACTAGTAACAAGCACATTGTGCGACCTTACACAAACAGCTTTGAAAATAATAGAGAAATGGTGCAAGGAGAATGACCTGTCGGTAAATCCAAAAAAGACCGACACCATTCTCTTCACACATAAACGTAAATTGGGTACATACAAAATGCCAACCTTGTTTGGATCCAGACTAACGCTCTCTAAAGAAGTAAAGTACCTAGGAATAACTTTGGACGAAAAACTAAACTGGAATAAACACCTAGACAACAAACTAAACAAAGCAACAGTCGCCTTCTGGCAATGCCGAAGAATGGTGGGCAAGAAATGGGGACTAGCCCCACACATTATACTGTGGCTGTACAAAATGATAATAATACCAATGATAAGCTACGGAGCTGTAGTATGGTGGCCCCGCACCCAACTCACTACTGCAATCAACAAATTACAGAAAATGCAAAGGCTAGCATGTATAGCAGCGACCGGCTGCATGAGAACAACTCCAACAGCGGCGCTGGAAATCATGCTAGGGCTTCTACCACTACACCTACATATACAAAAAGAAGCAGCCGCAACGGCTCTTCGTCTAAAGAATCTAAACTTATGGACCAAATATAAAACACCGCACACGAATATATATGATAATATACTGTCAAGTTTTCCAATGCTGGAAGCGGCAATCGACAGAATACCCAAAACTATGATCTTCTGGAAAGAATATGCCATATCATTAACAGAAGACTCAAAAGAAGCACTGAATCAAACGGACCTAAGAATCTACACAGATGGATCAAAAACCAACAAAGGTACAGGATGTGGTGTCTTCTCGGAAGACCTAAACATACACATCTTCAAACCACTCGGAGCACACAACACAGTTTTCCAAGCAGAATGTATGGGAATAATAGAAGCTTGCAACGCAGTGAAACAGCGGCAGCTAAAACACGAAAACATATGTATTCTATCGGACAGCAGGTCAGTGCTACAGGCACTGGGAAGCGATAGATTTACATCTGGGCTCATATACGAATGCCACCAAAGCCTCCTCGAGGTATGCGGAAAAGGCAATAAGGTGACACTGAAATGGATCAAGGGACACAGTAACTCAAGAGGAAACGATGCTGCGGATGAACTAGCCCGTAAGGGCTCAGACACACCGGCATACGGACCCGAACCTATCGTGCCCCTACCCTACTCGCACATAAACAACCAACTTGACAACCACTACAAACAACTACATCAAACACACTGGAAAGAGATAGACACCTGCAGACAAACCAAAGAAATAGTAGTGGAATACAACCACAAACTTACCAAAACACTTCTAAGGACAAAAAGGCCCCAACTA
The DNA here is from genome assembly GCA_944548615.1 of Micropterix aruncella. NCBI lineage: Eukaryota > Metazoa > Arthropoda > Insecta > Lepidoptera > Micropterigidae > Micropterix > Micropterix aruncella. The sequence continues at coordinate 21,099,335 of OX155957.1, forward strand.
CGCAAACTAGTGGGACTGATAACAGGACACAACACACTAAACAAACACCTCTTCAACATGGGCGGAACGAATAGCCCTATGTGCAGAGCATGCATGGAGGCGGAAGAAACCACAAAACACATTCTGCTAGATTGTAAACAGGTAGAAGTATACAGGACAAAACACCTTGGGACTCCAGGCACCCTGCGCGAGGCAGCAGGAAACCTGAAAGCCCTGCTGGCTTTCGTCGAGGAGCTGGGGTGGGTGGAATAGCGCTACCCCCGTTACACGCAAAATAGGCACACTGGATGTCGACTTGCGGAGGAACGCCCAGTACAACTAACTAACTAACTAACTGCACCCATGCAGATCTAGCCTTATCGTGTGGGCTATGTGTATATAGGGCCCTTACCTATGTAATCGCTGTTTTTTTACACTGGCCACTTTACACTTAGATAACTTGGGTTTGAGTTGGAATTTCAAATTTCAATAAATTATCATTCAAGGCCATGTTATTCTTTTTAAGGAATCAGCTGTTTATTTGTCTTCCAGTCGTTTGTTTCTGCTCAAATATTTTCGTTGGTGCAACCATTGATTTTAAAATCAATGGTGCAACCATGGTAAATTTGAAAATTTGCTTTATTTTCAAATATGAGATCCTGTGCCGGTGTTTTCTACTACAGCATCTTGCAGTGAGGCTATACAGTTACCGTAAATTTGTACTGTCAAGAACTGCAAAAAATGATGGAGAAGCTCGTGCTTTAATAACCAAGCCTGGTTAATCGCCCATTACTACTGCCACTGCATGACAACGTATAATCACAGATTTTTACTTTCAAACAGTCGCAAAGTGGCAGGAGTTGCGGCTGGAGACTCTTGGTCACCCACCGCACTTGCCAGACCTTTCTTTTTTTCAGAATTTAAATAGCTTTTTACAAGGGAAATAAATCAACTTTAAGAGTCGGTGAAAAACGGTTTCAATATATTTATTGGTTCTTGTTCACGAGAGTTTGACAGTAGAGGAATTAAGCAACTCCTATTAAAATGACAAATCTGCATAGATAATAGGGGTCTATATTTCTATTGATTAATATATAAAAATATATTTTTTCATTAAAGTTTCATACAAAGTTTCGCGCTATCCATGCTGTTGTAACTTGTAACTAGATGGCGCTGCAGGCTGCAGCAGGTTAACTTCTATACCGCGCAGCCGATCGCCATGAAAAATTCGAAAGTGGAAGGAACGGCGATTAACATACGCTACTCGAAGGGAAGAGGAGGGGGTAGGGAGAGGGAGAGAAGGAGTGGGAGGGGGAAGGAAACGGATACCCGATCATCCCCGGGTAACAGTCTATTACTTTAAAATAAAGCACGAGATACACATTCCTGCAGCATTGCAAAATATTCTCGTTTGTACCAGCAGGCAAAACAGAAAGCACACTGCAACATCTTGATCACTTCGTCAACGCCGCCTAACTAGACCTATGCCTGTACCACAGTATACAGACAGTAGCTTCTCTTAGAACAAAATTGAAATCGAAGCAAACGACGTCACGAGTCCTACAAGTGCTACAAATCGTGCTGCAGTTGAACGAAGTTCACAAATGGGCCCCACTCTGCCGACGCAGATCTTTAAACTTTGGAAAAAATTTGTGACCCCACTCGCGCGTAAAGCTAAATTCAGGTAACGTATCCCTCTACACACTTCCTTTGCACTTTATCCCCGCAACGCCTTGGCACTCGAGAGTGCGCCTACTGTTCTAACTCGGTATACTGTGCCTGTACTAAGGCAGGCGTACCAGAACATTATTACCTGTCTGTGCACACGATTGGTTATAATGTAAATAAAAACAAAAGAAGTCAAATTAGATACTTACGAGTATATATAAAGTCATGAAATATTATAAATAGGATAGAAAACGAATTTACCGCGTGAAATTTGAAGCACCCGACGTTTCAGTGACGTTGCAGCCGCCATTGTCCAGGGTAGACCTGGACAACGGCGGCTGCAACGTTACCGAAACGTCGGGTGCTACAAATTTCACGCGGTAAATTCGTTTTCTATCCTTTTTTTAATGTCAAACAACCGCGATAGTCTTGGATTTTATATCATGAAATATTATTTAGAAAACTAAATTTAGCATGAAAATAAAATTAATTATATGAAATGATAATTGTGGAATTTAATATGGAATTAAAATTGAGGAGTTTATGCATTATAGGAACCTTTCTTTTAAATCAAAAAAACACTACAAGATTCGATCATTAATAGTAATGCTAAATATTATAGAAAAAACTTCAGACACGCAAAATTTCGAGACAAAGAAAATTAAATTAACACAAAAAAAAACATACTTTTTTTAACTTAGTTTTTAAGATTGTTTTAAAAAAAACTATCTTAACCTTCCGCCATATAGGTGTTTGAGTATTATTAAAAAAAAACTGTGTTAACCTACCGAAATATATTGGTTTGACGCTTTTTTGAATGCCTATATACTACCGCTTATTTATTGAGGCCCAATAATGATTATGAATCGGATATTTTATTTTATTTTATTTTATAGCAAACTTACAGATAGTAAATATATAATACTAGTATGTTAAATACTTATACAAACCAAACAAATTTACTATCCTATGAACAGTTTGCAATGCTTGCATTACAAATTAACAAAAATACCATGAACACGTTGATAGTAGAAAAAAATATAATAAAGCTAATAATAATATAAGGGTAAGAAAAGTAATAATTAAATAAGTTGTTATTAAGGTTATTTGGATAGAGCAAAATAGAAGTATCAGTAATTGGATAATAATATGTATTATACATAATATGATATAATACAATAATAATAATAATAAACTCTTTATTTGCACTTAAAAAGTATACAAAAAAGGCGAGCTTATTGCCACATGGCAATGTCTTACAGCTAACCTAAACATAGTGGTACATGCGCGCATTGTGAAAATAAAGATTATTACATAACATACAGACAAGTGGAAGAATTTAAGACTAATAGTGCCCGAGGAGAGGAAATTGGAGGAGGAACAGGAGAGAAAGGGAAGAACTGGTTACTTCTTAGAAAGGTAGTAATCCTAAACGATGGTAAAGAAGGCGAGTTTCGTATATTTGCTGGGAGATCGTTCCAGAGTCTTGCACCATGGACACAGAAAGAATAGGAATAGAAATCACTATTATGACTCGGAATTTTTAATAAACTGTCAGAGGCTGACCGAAGTACGAGACCGTGGGAACTTAGTGGTTCAAAAAGCTCCTGGAGATAGGATGGTGTTAGTTGGGTGAGTACACGATATAGGAGAGCCAGTATATGAACATTTCTTCTTTGGCGTATTGGCAACCACTTTAACTGTGCCCTATAGTCGGACACGTGATCATACTTACGTAGACCGAAGATGAATCGTATGCATACAATAGTATGTTATAATATAATAATCATATAATACAGTACATTAGGATGGCAGTTAGTGTAATCTTAAGAAGTAGGAGATAGGCTAGGTATGATCGAGTCTTTTAATAAATTAATTGAATAATAAAGTCCAAGTCATAATCTTAAATGATTAGAATCAAATAAAATTCAGAATCAGCATGCTAAATATAGTCGGGTGATGTTAACAAATCCAATGTAGAACAGGTTCCTATAATGCAATATTACCAAATAGACAATGAAAATAATATACACCATTATACACCGTTATATGAACTCTAAAAACATTCTTTAGTTGTTTTATTTTTTTCCATTAAAGTAGTCTCGTAAATAGTCGATTAATAATCGATTAGATCGCCCCCATGACAAGCGATCGAGATAAAGATGGCGAAGAGCTGGAAAGTTAGGAGTGTCCAATCGATTGTTCAGCGATTAGCAAGATTGATTACTTCAAAGTTTTATTCTAAATACCTAGGGGTCGGGCAGCATCATTCGCTGAAATCGTTATTACATGGGTCTCTTTCTAAATGTCTTATTTTGCCTTCCCTTATCCCTTCCTTCCCTTACCTTGCCTATCCCTACTCACGGGGAGTTAATGGGCCCTTGCTGAGTTGACCACGAAGACCCATTCTGTTCAGGGTTGGTCACACTCACGGGTCAACACATATCCGACGGCCTCCACGCATGAAGTGCGAGCCTGGGTAGGACTCTGGCCTTATGGTCAGTTTCCCTTGGGAATCAACCTTCTGGCGCTCCTGGACGGTCTGCGCACCGTGCGGCGTAAGCCAGTCGACTGTGCACTCTGACTAACATCTTGCGGTGTCGACTACAACGGGCGAGCCCGTCACCACAGGACGTTTTAACGATTAGTCGTTCTATCGACCTGCAGTGAGCGTAGAAGACTTTGGACAATAACAATCCAACGTCTAGCTACGCCACAACCCGTGAGAGTCCAACGCCTTACCGCGAGTTAGCCAGGAATAAACCCGGCGGGCTCGAGATACTCGCGCCCTCACTTCCAATTGTGACCAGATTTCTCCGGTCTCTCGATTGGTTCCGAGTTCGAGGTCGCTTGCGCGGTCCTCTCCCTTACGAAGCGGTGAAACGGAGTACACCGAATCTATCGCGGACCAAGGCGTCCTTTGCCCGGCTCTGAACCGGGATCGTATGGCCAATGGTCAATTCAAGAGCAGTCGCCGTAAGGTACGCAACCACCCCCGCTCTATAGGAAACAATACAGTTCCCAGACTCCCCCGACTGTTAGTCGGGAGAGCACAATCGATTGGCTTGCGCCGTACGGTGCGCAGACCGTCCAGGAGCGCCAGAGGTTTGAGTCCCAGGGGAGACTGGTTGGCGTGGAGGCCGTCGGATGGGTGTTGACCCGTGAGTGTGACCGACCCTGAACACATGGGTCATTGTGGCCAACTCATCATGGGCCCGTTAGCTCCCTAGAGTCGCCCGTTAGCACTCTGACTAACAGTTAATAGTTTCAAGGCGATAGGTGAGGGCAGCATACCCCGCCCACCGCCCGGGCAGTTATAACGACGAGGGTCGTCTTGTCTGCCCGGGATGTCGTGCTACGACAACCCTGCGCGTACCAGAAGGGTAGAACGCGCAGGGGGTGAAATAGGGTAAACCACCCCCCCCCCGTACCGCCCCGAGAACCCATTTATTTAAAATAATAAAAGATATTTACAAAGTAAAAATTTACAAAAATAATACTAAATTTACCATATTCACAATAGAAAAGAAAAAAAAAACAACAAATATCACAAATTTAGGGCCGGTGAGCGGGGTAGAGGACGCATCAGAAACGATGATGGTGGAGGCGCACGGTCCGTGGGCAGGTCTCGGAGCAGCCACGGGGGGGAGGAATCCCTGGATCCTGCAAAGAACGAAACGCCCCTCGGGGCGGTAAAGAGACGGACACAAAGACGGGCACTTCGGGCTGGAAGTATCCGCCGAATCACGCCACCAAGGAAGAGGGTACCCCCTGGGGGGTATCCCGAGGCCTCATGCTTTCCCAAGAAGCCACCCAGTGCTCCACAAACTCGCCAAACGACTGGAAGCAGCTCCTACAACTGACCAGATCCGGGTACCAAATCGGAGAGCGCCCAACGCACGCGGCCACTGCATCCATCAACTTCTCCCGTGCAGCCGCTAGAATTGGGCAAGACCAAATTACGTGTTCCGCAGTTTGGCGACCATACCCACAGGCGCACCGGGGGTCATCGGCAAGTCCAAAGTCAAATAGTTTGGCTCTGAACTCTCCGTGGCCCCCAACCAGCTGCGTGGTATGGTGGTCGAACCGCAGAAACGAATTTGCCATCCGCACTGCGACGGACGGGAAAAAGCAATGGGTGAGGCGGCCAGTACCCCCGGCGTCCCATCTAGCCTGCCAGACACGCAAGGACTCCACCCGAATCAGGCGGGCAAACTCCCCAGCTCGGTGCGCCACCGGGTCGATCGACAGGCCATGAAGGACTACCGGCTCGCCCCGGCGGTACCGCGACAACGCTGCACGCTCCAGAATCTCCAGGTCAATCGGCAGAACGCCAGCGATGACGGGTAACGCAAGAGTGGACGTCGTTCTGTACGCCCCGGTCAGGGCCACGAGAGGGATGCGCTGTCCGCGCAGCAGCGCGACACGCGTCGCCTCAGGAACAGCAGACTCTGTCCAAGCGCGTGCGCCATAAGTCGCACGCGGGACGAAGACGCCCTTATAGATAGTCATGACCGCCGGGAAACGAATTCCCCAGTCGGCCCGACTCACTCCGCGGAGCGCAAAGAATAGATCCCGGGATTTTTCGGCTGTAATCTTTGCGTGCGAAAGAAAGGAAAGGGAAGCCGTAAGCGTCACCCCCAGGTATCGAACGGTGGCCGGGAAGGATACCGGGCGACCGTTCATCCTGATGACAGGGTTCCGCTTAAGATGTCCCTTCAGGAGAAGCGCCTGAGTTTTCGTCGGAGAGAAGGTGAGTCTGTTTCGCTGTCCCCATCCGAGGATCAGGTCCAGCGAGTCAGCCACCCTTCTCTCGACCTCTGCGCGACTCCTGCCGCCCACCAGGAGAAGAGCGTCGTCTGCATAAGCGCTGACGGTGCACCCCTCCGGGTAAGGTAGACCGAGGAAATCATCAAAGAGAATGTTCCAAAGGCTAGGACCCAACACTGACCCCTATGGACAGCCCATGGTCGGGGTTTTGGTGACGCTGGTCGGGCCGTACCTCAGAGTGACAGATCTGTCTGAAAAGTAGCTCCTCACTACTTTCAACAAATTGTTCGGGCACAGGCGGGCGCGAAGCTTGCATATAAGCATCGGCCACCACGCGTTGTCGAATGCACCGGAGATATCCAAAAATACGCCTACCACGTAGCGGCCGTCGTAGTTGCTAACTAACTACTCTGACTAACAGTCGGGGGAGTCTGGAAGCAGTACTGTTTCCCATAGAGCGGGGGTGGTTGCGGACCTTACGGCGACAGCTCTTGAAATGGCCATCGGCCATCCGATCGTGGGCGAACAGCCGGGCAAAGGACGCTGTGGTCCGCGATAGATTCAGTTAGCACCGTTTCACCGCTTCGTAAGGGAGAGGACCGCGCAAGCGACCTCGAACTCGTAACCATCGAGAAAACGGAGTAATCTGGTCACAATTGGAAGTAAGGGCGTGAGTGTAATACCGCCGGGTAACACTCCTGGCTATCTCGCGGTTAAGGCATTGGCCTCTTACGGGCTTGTGGCGTAGCTAGATGGTGGACTGTTTCGTCCTCAAGTCTTCTACGCTCACTCCAGGGAGATAGAATGACTAATCGTTAAAACTTCCTGAGGTGACGGGCTCGCCCGCTGTAGTCGACAACCCAAGTTGTCCCTACTCACAATTCTTCCCTATCCTTACACGTGGTCAAATCAAGCATGATAAGAGTCTTGTTAAATTAAAATAATAAGAAATCAGCTGTGAAGGCAGCTGATTTAAAAAATAATTTGTGTTGTTGATTTAAAAATTGTCACTTACATTTTAAAAATATTTAAAGACATATTTTTTTTAATACATTGCATTTGTGGGTGGTTTTATTTAATAAATATTGTTGACACTTTAAAAGAAAAATTTACGATATTTCTCAACTTTCACAATGATGCAAGCACGAAAAGACACTTCCGATAACGACTTATCATAACTTTACAGAAAACAATGACCGAAAAGAAAAGTTTTGTTGATTTACCGCCCTTTTAATTACGCTTCGCCCTTTGTCCATTTTTTCCCCTTTGTTATTGGTCACCCTTTCGCATGACGTCATCCTACATAATTAATTACAATGCGCCCCGACACTTTTCCGATTAGCCGGGCAATTAACGATGTAATTAAGAGAACGCAGTCATTTTACTCGTATAGGTATAGGAAAGTCAAAAGCAACAATATGTAGAAAAATCGCACGAGATCTAGATCTAGATCTCGTTCGCCCTTTGTAGTTGACATCTCTAATTGCTGAAGAGTTAAAAAACGTACCGTTTAGGTTTTATTTTATTTATTCGGTTACATAAAATTATTCAATATAAGTAATAAATTTTGACAAAAAAATAGTATAAATAATACCATTTTTACATATTTTTTTTTGAAGCAGATTAGATGAGATTTGTGTGGCTTTTATCACCCCAATAAAATGTATGCCGATTCTGGGGTGATAATGACACATAACGACTTCAATTTTATCTTGTGTTTCTTAAATCGCACATGCATATATTTTCATCAATAAATAAAAATCTCGTAAAGTTTGGTCAAATTTTCTGGATACAGATTCGAAGTCTATTTCATCGCCTAACCGATCGTACCTTTTTTGTGCTTGAATCGTGACTACAAAGTGCTTTTTAGGGGTCGACCTGCAAATTTGGGTTTGCATGATCGCTGATGATCAGTTATGTTGTTGTTATATAATCGCATCTGTATTACTGCGTGCAGACTCGTTTACGCGTAATAACGTGCGGAATCGTGCGGACTCGTTTACGCGAATGCCAGCCCAAGCACAAGCTTTGGTTAGTTGGGCGACATCGAACAGTAAATATCATTTAATAATCGAGTTGAATTTCTTGTTGTGTCTTGTTACCTACATATTATTTTATATGATGTTTGAAATTGTAAATTGTAATATTTGTGAATAACGTTATATTAAATTGAAACTAAATGAAATTAAATTAAATTATTAGAATTGAAAATATCATAAGACGCTTGCTTTTTGCATGTTTCCAACTAGATAACTCTCAATAGATACACATTTTTGGATTGGTTTGATCCATTTTAAAAAGAAATTAAATAAATTAATTGTTTAAAAAAAACACTAAAAACATGCTTTTATTAATGCACGTAAAAACCAAAAACACGACTATTGTATCAGAACAACGACATCTTATCTGTAAACGTATCTTTGCAAAACCATAATAAACTATGAAAAGATTGTACACATATCTATCGTTGTTACAAGGCCTTTCTAACAAGTCCAAACACGGCTATGATACGATATTCCATCATGGAATTCTAGTGCCTATCTTCCGGCTTCATCATCAGTTCTTGAAACCTAATCGTGGTCAAAGTTCATTCCAAGACTTTTCTAACAAGTCCAAACACAGTTATGATACGATGTTCTATTATGAAGTTCCAGTTCATATCTTCCGACTCCATCATCAGGTCAGTTCGACAGTACCAACCACATTATTGTATTGTCATCAGAACTACATACAGCTGCCAATTTTCATGACGCTACGATCCTTGGAAGATGGTTAAATTAGTTACCTTAGATTCCATTACATAGTTACATACAGGTCGACTTAATAAAAGCGTGTTAAAATTGCAATTACATCGTTATTTAATTATTTGTTTAAGAAAACATACAGCGCAGAAAAAAATAATACAGTTACATAAAAATTTTCTTAATTGGCCGTTGACATGTTTTCAACAATAGAATCAATACGATTGACTCAGAATCAATTCGATTGGGAGAGGGAAAAAAAGGAATAGGTGTTGATAAATTTTATATATTAATGTGCAGTAGGTACAACACAGAAGAAAAATATACTACACTACATAAATAGACATATATACAGTCCAAAAGACTAATAATCTTACAAAAGACTAATAATGTTCAATATATCTAAATGTTCAGTGATAACTTACACTAGATCGACCGCACCTCTGATCACTGGTGAGGTGCCAGCTAGGATTGAGAAGGTAAATGATCTAGGAGTTCTCTTTGTTTCTTATCTTACATTCAAGGAGCACATCACTGATTTGTCCAAGTCCTCTTATGCTACTAAGTTTTGTTAGTTGCAACCTAAAGCATTTTAAGCATGTCTGGTTATGCATTGTATAATTCAATTGTGAGAAGTAGATAGAAACGAATGCAATTATATGAAATCCACATCAGGATTTTTATGTTGGAAAAAGGATCACTATGTTGGAAAAAAATATTTCTTACTTTTTACATATTTCAAGCAATACGGATATTATCCGTACCTACACCCTACTAGTTTTTTACTAGGCATGGTGGGTTATAATTCACTCAAATTGGTAGAGAAATGCCCGCCATGGCCTACGCTTTCAAGCTGATCCTGAGCAGAGTTAATAATCCTAGCATGCTAGCGAAGATTTGTCTCTTTGTTCCGGATAATTATAATCGTGCTCGCACTCATAATCTATTTGCAGAGCCGTCCTCGCGCACCAACACATGGAGTTCGCTTACGCGAGCTTTGCGGCACATACATACGCTATGTTCAGAAGCGTCAGACCTTGATATTTTTACAGCGAGCCCACATCTCTTCAAGGTGTGGGCATTGCGCTACTTGGTTGTCAGAATAAAATAAATTATTTTTATTTTTTATAGTCTTACTCTGTAATTTTTTTCTATTCTTATTGCCTGTATTTGTATTTAATGCTTATTTAAACATGTTGTGTATGTACTTGCATTTATTTTTATTTTGCAACTCAACTGATTGGTCTAAACTGTTATGTTGATTTGCTTATGAAATAAAACAAATAAATAAATACAAAAGCTTTTTTAAATTAAAAGTAAGTCAGTGAAAAAAACGATGTTCCTGAATCACATAAAAAAAAATATTATTAAATTTTCAATAAAATAAATATGTTAAAAATTAAAACAATATCAAATGTAATGAATGAATGTAATGAATGAATCAAATGTAATGAATGAATTTAAAATGAAAATGAATGACATGAAAATGAATGAATTTAAAATGAATATCAAATGTAATGAATGAATTTAAAACAGTATCAAATGTAAATTAACATGTAAAAAATAAAATAAAAACTGAAAAACAAATAGTCGCCTACAATATAAATATTGAATATTATATTTAGATGCATATATTGAAGTAACGATAGGTTCAAATTGTTTCCGTGTTGCTTCGACTCCGTATGAAGCCTTGCCGAGAAAGCATTTCTATATTCACTTAAGTACAGGCACCGCCCAGACACGTTTTTATTTCCTCACTAAACCTAATTATGAATTGTATTTGCGCGCCAAAAATACAATCGGAAGTGAGATTCCGCCTCATCAGGGCTTATTTCCGGTCTGCGGTAGCGGTTATAAGATGGTGGACTGAATGTTGTCTATAGCTGTCTACAATGTCGCGTCACCCATGGAGGGAGTCGAGAAATGTATTCAATTATGAAAATCTAATGTGGAAAACGGAATCAGTAATGACATGTTAAGGTGCCGTCGAAATGTATTGACAAGTAAAACATTTTGCAAAAGAACCTATGTTGGAGGAAAAAAAGTGCTTTTACAATGTTATTTTGCTTTACCGATCTACCAACCGAGGAGAAGGTAAAGTATTGTGAACGCGAAAATGTTTTTTTCGGGTTGAAGACGGATATATAGGGGAAGGGTTCCTAAAGCGGGCACAGGGCCTAAGGCGGGCACACTCGTTTATACAGTCATTTAAAGAATTGACGTGCTCTCGTAACGCTTGGGTAAATCCCGCGCGCCTCTCTTACCTTGATCATGTTCGCCTGTGAGCACGCTTTTAGAATCTGTGGAAAATAATATTTTAATCGATTCGAGATATCTTATTTGTGTTTATTTTATTTTTGTGTAGATTATGTTATTATTACGACCCATTAGTTATTGATTGTTTATCTAATTGTGATTTGGTTGTATTTACTTTTACTTGTCTTAAACTGTTGAGGTTAGTTTTTAATGGCAACTACTTAGTGACGAAAAAACATGTATCTACTTCACCCCCCCCCCCCCACCCCCTCAGGCAAAGCGGGCATTCGTGAGAGTTTGGTAATTTGCCTTATATTTTTTTGTTTTTAGTGTTTTGGCATTTTTTACCATACATTATTCAAAAGCCTCAAGTCAATCTTTTTGGGCTGTCGTGTAAAAACTGAAATCAATTGGGAGTACCCACCCAAGCATCTCCTTTCAACCGAAATTAACTGCCTCACATATTTGCAGCTGTTGTAATTCCCAAACAAACAGGTGATCCCAATGAGTAACATGTTGATCGGTAGTTCGCCGTGTGCCCACGGCTTTTCAGAGCGTTCATACATAGGTACAGCACTTGTTCGCTCGTTCGGTAAACATCGCATTATAGCTGCACCGCTGCTTACGAGCCGCCGCTGAAAAATAATCTACCCCCTCCCAACCCATGTAAAAGTATGAAGGGAATGCGGCCGGGGCTGGAATACTTCCGATTCGAGATTACATCTCCATTGATTGGTGCAGCGGCGGCTCCGCATCCGAATTGAATTGAAGTCGACCGGCTAGAGCTTTTTTAATTAGAACCTACCTTGCATCGGAGTTGCTTCTTCCGATTAGTGAACATTAAAAGCCAGGGAATATCTTCTGACGATTTCAATTTTACGTATCGTTGGAAAAAGTAAATATACTAAAAAGAAAAAAAATCGCGACTGCCGTTACAGAAAGTGAACTATTGTATTTAGAACAAGTCGCATTGCCAAACCTGATATTCCATTCAGTGCTCAGCACCGCGAAAGAACGTTCCGATACGATTGAAGTTGGCATGCAAAGTAAACGTAATTTTTAACAATATTTTATTGACTTCTGTTGTCCATTTGAAAGTTTGTTTTTTTCAGCCCACCACCTTTGATGTCCATCTTTATTTTAAAATCTAAAAAAAAATAAAATACTTGTGGCACTCGGGGACTGCCACGGTAAAGCTATTGCATAGCATTTTTAACAACTTATGCAATTATATTTATTTATTTATTTTATTTTTTCTGATATCAGATAACTGCGCTCTATCGGAAAACGTTGAAATTATTCCGAATCATTTGCGGCCGCAAATGATTCGGAATAATTTAAATGTCTTTCGATAGAGCGCCGCGCACGAATTTTTTATTCAATAAAGCAAAAAACCGAATTATTCAATCGTAGATAAAAAGATAGATAATTAAATTATCTTTAAAATGGTGCAGGTTTCATAATAATACGCCAGACAGTATTTGCGTAGTAGTCGTTTTTGTGTTCGGTTAGACCTAATTTCACAAATTAATTACACTATGTAATATAAACAAAATCTAAAATATTCAAAACTAAGAATATTAGGAAAATGTTCTTGTTTAACATATATTTTTTTCGAATCGTAAGCAGTACTCGTTTAGACGTAATTATCAGTTTAAAATCATTAATTTTCTTTAAGAAATTTCTTCATTCGGTCGCCGCGCTGGCCTAGGCCCGCGATAAAAGCTATGCAATAGCTTAAAAAAAAATGAAATTAATATTTATGGCTAATTTTATGAAATATGTCTATGTTACAACAAAATAATATTACGATGAAAATTTTTAAATTATTACTGAGAAATTATTACAACAGACGGATTAGTGCTGATGTCGATAAAAAAAATTATTCTATCTTTATGATATAAAGAAAGAAATATTTTATTCTTTTGCGTCAAAATATTCTAACTGGTGAGAGCAATTGAAGAAGAAGAAGAAGATCCCAACACCATATAATAGAAAACATGTGCTATTAACCTCTGAATAACACCTGAATGAATTCTGATATTTATATTAAAGATATCGATACTTAATAAAAAAATCGGTTGTGTCACCCCAAGACTTTCCTGACTAGTATCCGGGGAGGTGCGAAAAAACAGCGACATTTTTTACTCTAGTACCCCAAATTTGTATGGCAGGTACCCCAAACGTTGGTCGTAAGTACCCCAAAAACTAATAGGTTCTTCCGATGGTTAACAGAAGCTTCTATGCCAAATTTTAACTTAGACAGATTAAGCGTCTGGGCGCTATCGCGGAAACAATTTTTTCGCCGGGAACCCCAAATTTGTATGGGAGGTACCACAACCGTAGGGCGTAGGGACTCCAAAAACTAATGGGTTCCTCCGACGGTTAACAGAAGCTTATATACCAAATTTCAGCTCAATCCGATTAAGCGTCTGGGCGCTATCGTGGAAGAATACATACATACAGACAGACATACAGACATACAGACATACATACAGACAGAGATCGGTCTGGAAATAGTCTCAATCGTCTCAGGGAGTCTCAAAATATATATTCCCATCTTCATCTCAAAAATTTTTTTTAGCGCGATCACAATACTTTCCTTTCCGATAGGTCGTCAGGAAAGTAAAAAACTACCTGAATACGTATTTTATTATACTACGATTGTATGCTTCGACATATCTCTTTTCAATTATTGTTTTTTTCATTTTGACCCTATTCTGCTGTTATATTTTCGTTTTAATCCAACCGTCATATAGTTAGCTATGTTTTAATTCTAAATTTATACTATACGCGTATCTGCCTTTATCTGCCTTTACCAATGTTTACTAATCGCCGCAACTTTGATAAAATTATACGGCATATTGCCATTTCTCTATGTCTGAAAATAAAAAAAAAACTGTCTCCTTTTTAACTACAGATATTTAATAAAATCAGTCTTATTTTGTTGTTATGTTCAATTGAAATCAAAGTATATTTAATTATTCACCTTTTCATCCTGATATTTTTTGATTATCTTCTTTATATTTGATACATTGATGCAATGCATATTTCATTATCTTAATGACATTTGATTGAAACCTCAAATAATTATGTAAAATTTAACGCTCTCTATACTCATTTGTATGTACCTCTTTCGAACTATCTTTTTACATTAGTGCCAATTCTGGTCGCTTGATATAATTTAGTGTTTATTAGTGTAAACAAAATTGATGAGAGCGATTTGACCCCCTTCCCATGTATTGAGCGATTTTTGTCCATAATCAACCATTATCCTGAAGGTCTAAGCCAGGGGTCGGCAACCTTTTGCTATAGCAGGGCCACATAATGTTGCCAGAGTATCAGTGCGGGCCGCACTTATTTATATATTGTTCGGTTATTTTTACGTCTTTTTAATATTTGAAATAAAACGCATATATATTCATACAATCATGTCTATTTAAATTGAATTACTATACTAACATAAAAATAATAACTAGTGAGATTTTTGCGGCTGCATTTGACTTTCAAGTTTTTTAACGTCTGCTTTCATTTTAGTCGTAGACACGCGCAGTATCGCGTCTAAATGTTCATCCGTTAACGGCGAAGAATTCTTACTTTTGCAGTAGTTAAGAATTGAAAAAGTCTGCTCACACAAATATGTACTACCAAACATAGTGATTATCTGCTGAGCAAACTTTTTCAATTCTTTGAAGTTTTCAGAACTCAAACCTCCATAGAACTGTACCAAGTCAGTGCTTTCAGTAAATGCCGTTTTAAGTGTGTTATTACTTTGAAATTCTACTATGTTCATTTGCAAATTGCTTGGTACATCATTAATATCAATTGCAAAAGGGTTTTGGAATATTTCCATGTTAAGGGATATCTTTTTAAAGTCGGTGAATCGATTTACAAACTCGGTTTGTAGTTGTGTTAACGCGTTTCTCATCGTAATATTTTGCCACTCAAAATTATCTCCAGCTTCTTCCACGGCTTTCTTGCAATTAGGAAAATGGTCAAGCTTTTTTTCATCAATATGCTTGATAAACAGTTTCAGTTTCATCTCAAATGACTTTACATCTGAATACATATCGCAAATCAATTTATTTTTTCACTGCAAGCGTTTGTTGAGCTGATTCAGTTCCATAGTCAAATCAGTCAAAAAACCAAGATCGATAATCCACTGTTTGTTAGTAAGCTCTTCCACTGGCTTTCCTTTCATCTCCATGAAGTTGCCAATTTCTTTCCTCAAATTAAAAAACCGTTCCAAAACGGCACCTCGACTAAGCCACCTCATTTCACAGTAGTAAACCACATCACTATGATCAGCTTCCAGATCTTCCAAAAACTTTTGGAACTGACGGTGTGTGAGCCCATTTCTTCTTATAAAATTAACAGTGGATGTTACAGTATCCATTATTTCTTTCCAGGATATAACCTTGGAGCACAATGCCTCTTGATGGACAATACAGTGATAAATCAGTGGCACAGTAGATCCAGAATCTTTCACTTTGCTAATGATTCTCCCAACAACACCTTTGTTTTGACCGCTCATGTTCTTGCCTCCATCGGTAGTGACACTTGTTAACTTTTCCCAGCTTAATTGCAGTGAATCCAGAGCTTGTTCCCAATGGTGAAATAAATCATCTCCCGTAGTTGTACCTTTCAAACTGCACATTTTCACAAGCTCTTCGTAAACAGTAAAGTTTTCGTCGATGCCGCGTACAAATATGAGTAGCTGTGCTGTATCCGACACGTCCGTACTTTCATCCATCGCTAAAGAGAAGCAGTCAAAAGACTGCGCCTTATCCCTGAGTTGTTCACACAAATTAGCACCCAAGTCTTCGGTACGTCGGTTGCAAGTTCTGGCAGAGAGACTAAGACTTTCAAACATTTTTTTCTGCTTTGGGCATATTTCTTCTGCGATAGCTAACACACACTCTTTTACTAATTCACTATCGGTAAACGGACGTCCACTTTTTGCTAGAATCTCTGCTACCCTGTAGCTGGCACGAACATTCGATTCGCTGTTGTCGGCCACAACCTTAAATATGTTTTGTTGATTTTTTAATGACGATTTCAAAGTGGAAATTTTACTTTTTCGTATTTCTCCTTCAAGACAGTCAAATTTAGTTTTGTGTTCAGTGTCGTAATGTCGCTTCAGGTTATATTCCTTTACTACAGAAATACTCTTTTGACAAATCAAGCATTACGGTTTTCCTTTAAACTCGATAAAAAAGTATACCTAATTCTGTCCATAATTCGTTAAAAACTCTTTTTTCATCTTCTAGCTTCCTTTTTCTTGAAGCCATGTTTATGTAATTATTCTGTAACAATAATGAAGAAATTTAAATTCGGTGTAAAATTAAAAACAAATTTGTTCCAGTTATAATAAATATTGATTCTTCCAGTTATAATAAAAAATGCTCGCTATGTTACTATCTTCATGTCATGTCTAGTACTATCCCTGTCCTTATAATATTTGCCCATCAATCTGAAGGTTCATATAAACAAGCAGTAAATAAAATATAACAAATTGCTCGCGAGTGCATACAACTTACTTACCTCATACGTCGTTCGTAAGCTATCAGCGAAGAGAAGAAAGGTGAAACGAAACGCGTAGCTGGCAACCAGATGAGACGTGATTTCCCGGCGAAGTTGCACAACGGAATGAGGCGAGAGCTGCGCGCGGGTGTGATTTTAACTAAAGCCGGTCGCTTTGAATTTTTTAACCGCCGCACACCTGCGTCTAATCAAAGAGTGCCGCCGCCTATTGTCTCAAGGGAGCCGCCGCGCCGCCGCCGATGGCAAGATGCGGCGGATAATCGCGAAAGAAATTGCTAAGAATTGAATACTGCAAATCTTTATTTTCGGTAGAAACAATACATAACATCACAGTCTTGATAAACAGTTCTTAGGAAATGAAATAGGTACATTTTTGTCACCCCGCGTAAGAGCGAACTTTCAAGAATACTCTCATGGCCCAGCAGCATGGCCGTATAAATTCTAGAGAATTTATATGGCCTTTTGCTTTGGTATTTTTTCTTACGGACCTCAGGCTTGCGGGCCGCACCGAGATAGTCCACGGGCCGCACGCGGCCCGCGGGCCGCCGGTTGCCGACAGCTGGTCTAAGCTATTCAAAAAAATATATTTCATTGGGGTTCCCGATTTTCCGTTAGCTTCTGGATCATTTGTAGTACTTTACTTGCAATAATAATTACGGTTTAATATGCAACATTTGTGGTTTATGTATTTATTCATATAGATACATTAATATTTTCAGAATGTGCTCAATCAGACCTTTCATTTGACACTAAACACGACATAAATATGTTAATTTATTGACATTTGGGCATGTAGACAACTACTTAGGTACTTAATTTTTGGACAGTTAATGTACTCTATGACACCCAGGATAACATAACAATTCTAATAATACCACACTTCTAAATCGGTTCAATCTTTTAGAAGTTATGGTGGAATAAAGAAACGGAAAACATACATAAATGCGAACCTGAACGAACACATTACACTCGTTTTATGTTGGGCAGTCGTGTAAAACGTAACATTACACGCATTGATATCAGTGCAGGTTATTTGCTGCAAACTCTAGAGCAGTTATTCCCAAAGTGGTAAATATAGACCCCCAGGGGTCGATTTCGAATTGCAGGGAGTCTATATCAGCGAGAGAAAAAATGAGGTGCACGAGATGTACCTAAATGGGGGTCCACGTTAGCGGACCCTATTTAGGCAGGTTGTAGGCGGTCTATAAATGTCGTATTACACCTAAAACAGATGTTGTAAACATAGCTTTATAAACTTACATTAATCAAAATAAATAAATGCGCGCGTCACAAGTGCCATAGATGGAAATCAAGACTCAACGCAAATCGCATCAGTAGTCGGTTGGAGAGGCCAACGCACATAACTAAAGATATAAACGGATGCGTTTCGAGGAATGAGCAAGCGAGATATTGCTACATGTGTGAATATGCTACATGTGTGAACATGTGCGACATGTGCTACATGTTGCTACATGTGTACATGTGAGATATTGCTACATGTATAGATAAGTGTAATATATGTTGTTTATTGCTAAAAAAACTTTTTTTTCATAATTTTGTTTTTTTTTAAATATATATATATAAATAATTATGTGATATTATGATGTGGATTATTTCTATATCTTTTACAGTATTTTATTTAAATTTTCTTTGAGAGTAATTTCGTTTTTATATTTTGTTATCTTATAGTACCTACTCTAGTGCTGATTATTCTTGAAAAACTATTGTTTTTTTTTTTTAATATTGACTATTATTGTATTTTTTTTATTATTATTGAACCATACGTACCTTTATATAAAGTATATGTACCTACATGTAATGAAGATATTAATATTTGTACGATAATGAATAATGACGCATTCCACAGTATGTACTTTTTGGAATTAATAAACTATGACTATGACTATGTGCAGTTATGTGTGGCGTTCTCAAATGCTTCGTATTTCAAGGTCATGGTCGCTTAGAATGCGAACCGTCTAAAATTCAAATACTTTACAATAAAGCTACGATTAAAAATTGTGCATGTTTTTCATTTAAAGCTATGTAGCAATAAGTCCGCCATTGTATCTTGTTTTTATTGTGCAATAATTTTTTTTATTTCATTCATTTCATTCAATTTTATTTCATTTCATTTCATTTGTTATTCATTCTATTCATTCCGTTCATTCAGTCTACGCATTCCACTCATTACACTCATTCCACTCGTTCCACTCGTTCCGCTCGTTCCTTTCATTCCTTTCATTCCACTCATTCCACTCATTCCACTCGTTCCTTTCATTTCTTTCATTCCATTCATTCCACTCATTTTACTCATTCCTTTCATTCCTTTCATTCCACTCATTCCACTAATTTCACTCATTTCAATCATTTCATTCATTTCATTCGTTTCATTCGTTTCATTCGTTTCATTCATTTCATTTTTTCAACGGTCCAATGTAAAAGTACTGGTTTCATTTAAAGGAGTCAAAAATAACATTTAAATTTAATGATATTAGGACAATTCATTATTAGACAGGCAGAGGGTCTAAATAAAACAGAAAATAGTGTACGGGACAAAAAAGCTTAAGTATCTCTAAATTAGAGGAAGCCTGGGTTGCCTGCATGAATGGATGAATGAAAATCACATCGCACCGTTGTTAAAAAGTGACACAACTTAAGTAAGTTGGTGTTCGGGTTATAAATGCAAAACGGTCTCAAAAACTATTCCCCATTAATCATCAAAAGTGTTTCAATTTCTCTTCATAAACAGGCCGACAGAAAGTGCTTGTCTTACTTTTACTGCGGTAGTGGCACGATTTTTCAGTGGTAGGTACTTCTACCCTCCAGCATTTGAGATAAAGGGTTTTAAAAAACAAACATAACAAATATACTGATCGGGATATTTCGTGAGCGAGGAGTAAGAACCCTTGAATATATTTGCACGTTTTATTACCTATTCGCTAATAACTTTTCTTTAACCGCTCGAAAGACATCCTTGACGCGCAAAAAACTGCACCCCAAATTTTTGGTCGATTTTGTGAATAAATACTAACACTATCGTTTTTTCATGAATTGCCTGATGTTGCCCAGTAATTACTCTTGTTAGTCATGTATATTATCTATACTAATATTATAAAGAGGTAAAGTTTGTGACGTTGTAGAAGGTAATCTCTGGATCTTCTGAACCGTTTTAAAAATTCTTTTACTAATAGAAAGCCACATTATTTGTGAGTGTCATAGGCTATATATTAAGCCGAAAAATGAAAGGACTTTTTCGTGGTAGTCGGATTTCCAAAGTAAGTCGGAAAAAACGGTCGAACGAAAACGTTTCTAACTAACGCTGCCTTAACGATGAGAGATATATGATTAAGTTCTAGAGAAAAGTTGTAGAGCTTGAAAATGCCTATAAAAAAGTCAGCGACAGCATATGTTTAACTTTTATATTTAAGTAACAAAAAGTAGTATTTTATATTAAAAAAATAATTTTAATCGTTAGGTCATGTTTATTGGTCATATTATCAACAATTATGAATTATTATCAAAATAAGTAAACTTATCGTCTCAAGTGTTCAAAACAAAAGACTTTTCCCTTTTATTGCATATAATTTCACTTTTGCTGCATAAATGGTTAAAGAGATAAGACACTCACAAGAAGACACTCACAAATAACGGTAATATAGTCAAATTGGCATGCAAATACATATGCAGTAAAAATATAACCCTTCTTTTGGCAGTCAGGAAATAAATCATAGCACTCAGTACTCAGTACTAACCTAAACACACTCATAATTTCATCACAAGTAAAAAGTTTTACCGCCCAACGAAGTGGACACGGGTCAGCTAGTATATTTATGTAATATATATGGTGGCCGGCCGAAATGGTTACGCGCGGATCTGTCAAATGACGCAAAGTGCCTATAGGCACTGTTGGATTCCGACGGATTAAGGGACATTAATATAGAATACATACAACCAGTGTAGACAAGGCACAAGCAGACACACACCTTCAATCCGTAGGTCTCAGCAAATTTTTACACGACTGCCCAAAAAAAGAAGTGTAATGTGTTTAGCATTCATGTATGTATGTTTTCCGTGTCTTTATTCCACCATAACTTCTAAACTTTATTTAAGTTAAGTCGTGTTTATTTTTAAAAAAATATTATACTTCTTATTTTGCTGTAGTCTTAATATGTCTTAATAATATTTTAATATTGATTAACAATTAGAAATTATAATTTCCTGAGTACAGCTAAGAGTATTTATTGATTTTCCCTCAATTTCTGCAAAAGTGGAAACAGGATTGCTAGATGGATCTAAAAAAATCGGGCAGTGATGGGGGAGGAGCCGATGAAAAAAAACCAAGAATTGTTTTTCATAGACTTACACTATTTTCAATTAAATAGTAGTTGAAGCACATCAATTATGAAGATTTTTTGGGGGTCTCTTATCTTTTAACAAATCTATATCACGTTTAACCTAATTGCCTTTTATACCTTTTAAAAAATAATTAAATTTTCTCGTATTTCTTAACCATACGAGCGGTTCTATTAAAAATAAACCAACACAGAACAGGAAAAAAGTTGGTTATATCACCCCAAGATTTTTTTATTTTTTTTATTTGGTTAACAAACAGCGTTTATACATAACAAATACAAAATATAACAATAAAACTATGACTAATTTTATGCTACCACAATTTACCGTTAATGTGTACAGTACATATCTCCGTTATTTTACCCTATTTATATATACATTTCTTTAGCGGTGATTTAATATTATAGAAAAATAGAAAGAACAAAAAACAAATGAAAATGAAATTTGACGTTGAGATTATAAACAATATTAATTATTTTGCAACAAAAATATAGTTTTTTTAATTTTTACAAAACAAAAAAAATCATGTAAACTATTATATGAAATACGGGGGACAAAGGACTGATAAGATTTTTTAATGGTTTTCTTAAAGTGACTTTTAACTAATGAAAAAATATCAATGTACCCGAGCCTATCGATATACGTTGTCATAGCTCTGTTTATTGTGGAATGCTTCGTATAATTAGAGTTATATCCCTTTACATAAAACAGGTGCGGATTCCGAGTAATGCGAGGAGGAGCCAGAATGGATACCTTTTCGACCAGATACGCACTGTCAAAAATATTATTTATTACATTGTAGAGAAAAATAATATCGTAGGTTGTAACTTATCTTCAAGGATAATCTATCCTTTTACTATTCAGCAGATTTATTTTCATTAAAGCACAA